>JABEVS010000280.1:0-85704 GCA_018290735.1 Coelastrella sp. MACC-549 | reverse complement strand
TGTCATTGGTCAACCTGGTTGACCTTTGGCCGGGGCAGTACTGGCCTAACAGTACTGAGACCTGAGCAGCAGAGCTGACTGGTCATCAGGAGACCACCCCCTTGTAACAGACACAAAACAAACAAACGAAACAGACACAAAACAAAACAAAGCAGGGAGACATGGCCAGCAGATCACCAATTGCATGCTGTGCAGGTTAGTGCTTACTAATGACACCCCTTAATGTTTGGCGGATATACAGGTCGCACTCAGTTGCTTATATGCCTGTGCCAGACCAATGTGCTGCTTGTGATGACATGTGCCTTCCATGCTGCAGCTTGCTTGGAATACATGTTGCATCTGTCTGTGCACATACTTGATGCCTGCAATTGGAGGAAGGTTGCTGGGGTGTGGGGATTGGGTAGGCCAAATACCCACTGGTCATTGCAGTCTGCATGGCTGGATGGTGGATTGTTGGACAGTGTTGTCCTAGCTGGGTGTGAGACGGTGAGTGTCATTGGTCAACCTGGTTGACCTTTGGCCGGGGCAGTACTGGCCTAACAGTACTGAGACCTGAGCAGCAGAGCTGACTGGTCATCAGGAGACCACCCCCTTGTAACAGACACAAAACAAACAAACGAAACAACAACTTGTCTGAGGCGCATTTGCACGCAGTATGCTGGTGGAAAAATACAGCTTGCCAGCGTGCCTGTATGCTTCGGCTAGGAATAAACGAAAGCCTTTCCTTTGACAGTAGGGCACTACTTTCCTGGAAGGGCCTTCCCGGCCGAGCCCTGTAATAATCGATCCAGGGGCCCTATGTACACCCTACAACAAAATGAGCAACATATGGTGAACACTGCCTTACGCATTGCATACCTGTTGCCAACGCATATCATACCAATTAAGAATACCACCCTATTGCATACACTTATGACAACCAATGACTGAGGCATGGCACCACACCCCATTGTTGCACCCAACATGAAGCATGACAAGATCAACATCAATCATGGCACTGCTTTGGCCAATAATAACAATTATCACCACCACCAGCAGTAATATACTATCATCTTGACATTCACGGCAACTCCACTGCAATTCAATGAAAATGAGGCTCATTGCGCAAAGAATGTCTTGATAAGACATACCGTATATCTTACTATGAGCCATATCAAGGTTTGAAGTATATTGTGCGTCCTTCTGCACTGCTTTGCATCGCAGCTTCAATGAGCCTGATAACCTGCACAGCTTGCTCAGGCTGAACAGCAAGCATATTGTTCAAGTGCACATCCTTGCTGCCACTCTTTGCAGCAGCAGCAGCAGCACTGCCTGCAGGAGCTTCCGCAATACTACCTAGCGCCCTTGTGCCCTCCGCATCTAACCCCTCCTTAGCCTGCAAAACCTCTGCTATGTTGTGATAGAACTCCATCCAACGCCCACGCTCCGTGGCAATCTTCATCACGGCCCCGCTGCTGGCAGCAGCACCGGCAGCAGCAGCAACCCCGCCGCTATCAACTTTTGCAAGCACTCCAGCCGCCACTGCTGCCGCATCAGCTATAGGTACCCCACTGCTGCTGCTGATCGCTGCTGCTCCGACTGCAGGAGCGGCAGCAGCAGCAGCAGATCCGGGTGGATCCAGAGCCAGGCTGTCCAAGGTTCCAAAACCCTCTGGATCTTCAACGCCAAACCCTGGATCTGTTACTAACATACCAGATCTCAACTGTCCTTCCTGAACATCCATCCCATGTTTGATAAAGCTGCCCTGAGTCCCATGGATTACAAACCTTGGACCAGGAACTTTAGTCAACATACTGGCCTTCAAAGTAACTGTTAGCGGCCGATGACTCATCGGGGCAGTTACACTTCCCGCCAAATTTTCAATCGGGTTCAGGGCGCTCACACTCGGCCCTGTGAAGTTCCCAGTGGCAGCAGCAGTTGTCGTCAAGTTCTCACTGCGAAGTTGGGGGAGTTCAAGGTGTGAAGTTGGTGCTGAACTGGAATTTTCATAGTGAAGTGTGACTGTGAAGGCGTCAGGAACTTTTGATGCTGGCAGCTGCCGTTGGTTGAGGACTTTGGCTGTGATGGCGGTTGGAGCGCCAAATAAGCACAAGGCTTGGTCGATTAAGTGTGAGCCTGCAGCAGCAGCAGACCAGCAGCAGCAGACCAGCAGCAGCAGCGGTAGTTGATCAGGCAGTCAGCAATCTAGTCTGTTTCGATCAAAGCGCTATATGTGGATAAATAATCATGAGAATTTGATACGATAATTCCATTTCTTTTCCAACATGCCAGAAGTAATTTTCTCTACAGCCAACAGCTAAGACATGTACCAACAGCTTGCGAAAGTGTTAGGCCACTGCTGCTGCTGCTGCCTGCCATCCTCTTTCAGACTGCTGCTGCCATCCTCTTCCATGCTGCTGCTGCTGCTGCCGCTGCCGATGTGCCTATCAGACATGGGCAAGAAGTTCCAGCGACTGTTCACTGTTTTTCACATCTTATCAATCAGATCATTTCAGTGCTAGTGAGGTGTTACTGCAGTGATGACAGTATTTGCTGCTACAGCATGTGTCAGGCAAGGATTGCGTAACACTGCTGCTGCCATCGCGACCACCATTGCTGCCACTGCTGCTGCTGCTGCCATGGATGCCACGGCCGCTGCTTTCAGGAGTGCATCAGGACTGGTGAATGTGCAGCAGCTGTGGAGTTAAATGAATGTAACATGTTACATAACACTGCAGTGCTGCTGCTGCTGCGGCGGCGGCGGCGGCCATGCTCGGTTAACCCTAGTTATGGTTGCTCATCATTAATCGGGGTACTCTGCACTCTTCAGCTCTTCAGGACTAAGAGTAAGCTTCACATATTGCTGCTGCTGCTGCTGCTGCTGAAGCTTAGATTGAATCAGGTAACTGCATGGCCCACAGAAACTGCTGCTGCTGCTGCTGCTGCTGCTGCTGCTTTCTTACCCAAGTCATAGAGTATGCCACTGCCAGGCAGATCTTCCTCCTTCCAGCCCGGCTTCACTGTATTGCGGAACCTGCAGCAGCAGCAGCAGTAAGAACGGCGTCAGCAGCTGCTACAGCATCCCACACTTTTGCCTCAATAAAGGATGCTTGCTTAGACCATGACTTGCTGTCAAAGACCGAGAACATAAGTCAGCACGAAAGTGTGCTGTTAGCTGATCCTGCTGCTACTGCTGCTGCATCTTCAGCAGGAAAGCATAATACATGATAAATATATATACAAAGCCTAGCTGTCAGCGTACAACCTGCATATGTGGCGCATGACCAGACACGAGGATCACCTATCAAAATGGCTTTCATACTCCACTACGCGGCCCAGCGATCCGCATGCGACCAGCTTCTCAACCGTTTGATAATCGCCATCCCATCTGCGGTTCTGGTACACGGCCAGCAGCTTATTGTTCACACGTGCAACGTCGCAGAGCTCCTTTGCTTCGTCAGCTGCTGCTGTCATTGGCTTCTCCAGGATAACATGCTTGCCCGAGTCTAAGCAGGCACGCGCGAGCTGATAATGGGTGTTAGTCGGCGTAGTGATGACGACTAGATCGATTTCGGGCGGGCTTGACAGAAACGAGCTCAGATCAGTGACTACCGGAAGCGCTTCGTAACCTGGCACGGGCTTCTGTGAGCTACGATGAAATTTTACCAGGTTGAATGCTGGGTTTGCTTTGATAAAAGGCGCGTGAAAGGTTGTTGCAGAAACACCTGCTCCTATCACGCCAACTCGAATTTGAGACTGCATCCTGCCGCTTTATGTGCTGATGTAATGTTATGCAAACCAGATTTGCAATGTACATGCAACTGGATCCTCCAGGGCATGGATCTTGCAGTTGTGGGTGTCTCTAAGAACCGAGGGGGTAGTCGATACGTCCATTAGTCATCTTCGGCCAGTCTTCGTAGGCAGCGCCTCAGGCATCACATCATCCATAATTTCGTAAACTCTGCATATAGACCTCTTTGTCGTTCAGCAATGTGCGTATCACTTGCAATGTGCACTTGTAATGTGCGTGCTACATGTGTACTATCATACATATCAAACATACGGCCGAAATAGCCATTCGTGTTGCCGATCCGGTGGATTCCACAGTATCGCTTCTTGTTACGTGACGATCGATGCAAGGCACCGATTCAGCTGTCCAATGTCATTTGAAACAGCATTCGGTCAGCGCTGGACCGAATGACAAAGAATCATGATCTTGACTGTTTTCAAATTTACACGCTTGATTGCGATTGGCAAGCTGTTGACGAAGAATCATTTCTGCGATCGGCTAGCTGTTCTCATTCTGTTACACCGCTGCAGCAGCTACCCTGGCACTGTTGCAGTGGTTCACCGCAGCAAAACCATTGCTTGCACTCCCTACTTCCACCACAACAGCACAGCCCAGCAGTACTACTGGCCCCAAAGAAAACAAGCATCATCACTCGAATCTCCGGCACTGCCACTAGCAGCAGCCACTGCTGGAAGTTCCATACCAACCTCCACATTTCGCTGCTGCTGATGCAACCACTGCTGCTGCTGCTGCTGAACCCACCACCGCCACCACCACCGCTGCTGCTGCTGCTGCTTAGACCATGGCCACGTTGGGCCTTGTGGCCTTGTAGAGTGTGCGGAACTCTGGTGCTGATGGGCGAGCCATCCTGCGTGTGAGTGGAAACTTGATCTTGCTGTCGTGGAACTGCAGCGTGTTGGCACGCTTGCAGGCAGATGCCGGGACCGTGGCGGTCTTGATGATCTGGGGAGAGGGAGGAAGATCAACAGACAGTCAGACAGACAGTCAGACAGACGGTCAGTAGGACAGACAGTCAAGACAGACAGTCAGTAGGACAGACAGTCAGACAGACAGTCAGTAGGACAGACAGTCAGACAGACAGTCAGACAGGCAGATAGACAGTTCGACAGACAGACAGAAAGTCAGACAGACAGTCAGTCAGATAGACAGTCAGACAGATAGACAGTGTGGAAGGCAGATGAACACAGGCAGAATAAGATTCTGAAGCTGGGTGACACCAGCACAAGCACAAGTAAACCCAACCCCCACCTGGATGCAAGGGAACCTGACACGGTGGCGTGAAGCCATCTCGCTGTACATCTGGTCCACTGCGCCGTTGAGTGTCGTGTCGCGGTACTCCTTGTACATGTTGTGGTAGCCGGTACGTGACTGATAGCGCACCCAGATCCCAAAGTTCTTCACGGTGGTGGGCTTGCGCTCAAAGATCTGTGATCACAGCAGCAGCAGCAGCAGCAGGGGGAACCGCAGCAGCAGCAGCAGCAGCAGGCGGAGCAGGAGCAGCAGCAGCATAGAAAAGAGAAGGTTAAGAGAGAGATAGAGATAGAAGGCAAAGAAGGCACTATCTACTACAGATGGGGATTGTGTGATGCCTGGTGATGGCTGTAGTGCCGGCTGTGTGCGGTTTTGTTGGGTGTCTGTATGCCTCTTGTGTGTGTGTCTGTGTGTGCATGGCTTGTTGTTTATTGAGGAGGGTTTAGGGTTTTCACTTCTGCGAGGTGAAGGGTTGAGGGTTTTCGTGTCTGCAAGAGAAACTGCAAGAGAGACTGCAAAGCCGCTGGATGAGATGAGCAGTACCCTGGCAGGCTTGAGGGTTTTGCTTTTTGTTTGGGAGGGTTCAGGGTTTCACTTCTGCAAGAGAGAGCAATGCCTGATGAGATGAGCAGTACAGTAGCCTTGCTGCTGCCTGACACAGACACACACTCCAGCTGCTGCACCATGTCTCAGGCCCTCAGGTGCTGCTCGAGGACTGACTACTGAATCTGTAGAGTTTAGGTTTTTAGGATTTTAAGGTTTTTCACTTCTGCAGGATTGAGGTGTAGGGTTTTCCAGACCCTTAGGTGCTGCTCAAGGACTGGTTGCTGGAGCTGTACATTACCAATGAAAGGAATGAAGGGTTTCAGCAACTAGTCCTCGATCAGCACAGCTGATTGCTGCTGCTGTGGAGTTGACTGGGGCTGTGACTCTAGGTAAAATAAGGTAAAATAAGAATAAAATCAAATACACAAATCATTAACAATCAAAAAAAGATAAAAGTATATTATAGATAAAAACCATAAAAACATAAAACCATGGCTGCTCCCCCGCCACTGCTGCCACTGCTGCTGATCACTTGCAGTCTGCTGCTGAGCATATCACTGCTGCTGCTGCTGCCACTGCTGCTAGACGCTGCTGCTAGACGCTGCTGCTGCTGCTGCTGCTGGCTGCGCCCTACTGTACACCAGCCCTTCATGGCCAGCTGCTCAAGGTGCATTTCTACTATCTGTGCTCAGGCACTGCCTGTACTGTGGCCCTGCCTGTCCTTCTAAAGTTAAGTTCTAGCCATGTGCTGCAAAAGAGCTTGCTTGTCTTGGACCATTTTTGGACCATTTTTGGATGTGGTATACTCACCAGAACAATTTCTTTAGGTGCTTCAACATTCACTACAGACCCTTCCTTGCAGAGTTATTCTCCAATTTTTCTCAAAACAAAAAGCACACGCTTTACTGCTGTACCCACAGGTTGGAGGTTTTTCTATCAACGATTATTTGTTGCAAGTGCACAATGGCTTAAACAAACCCCAACAAAGCTGACCCAGACCCTGCCCAGCAGCAACATGACCTGCTGTTGATACTAGCACTGCTGCTGCTGTTGCCGAACTTGCCGCTGCTGCTGCTGCTGGTGACGTGGCTTCTTTTGCCTCCAGTGGCAAGAAGGCAAGAAGGCACGTCACCAGCAGCAGCAGTAGCAGCAGCGATGCCTCAGCGGCAACCTCAGTGGGTGACTGCACCACCAACTCAACAAGAGCAAAAAAGTCAAAACCTTTCACTGCTGCTGCTGCTGCCACAGTGCTGGGGCCAAACTTCCTTCAGCTACTGCTGCTGCTGCTACTGCTATTGCTATTGGTAGTGTTCTGTTGGTGCTGCCCTGGCCTAAAATTTCACCAACGTTGCTGCAGTAGCCTGCTGCTGTGCGTGAACATGGTCTACAGAACAACACCTGCTGCACCTCCTGAACTTCTTGGCACTAGATAATCAAGACCGACTAGATAGATAAGATTAGATTGCTGCTGCTGCTGCTGGCTGCTGCCCACCCTGGTATTGACTCCAGCAGCTTTTGCCAAGCAATGCTGATTGTGCTGCATCAGATCAGACACTTGCTGCTGTCATTTGTCGCCGCTGACGTACATTTGAACTCAAAAATGAAAAAGAAAGAAAACGAAAAAAGAAAGAAAATGAAAAAGAAAAAAAAAAAAGAGAAGCGTCAATCCTCCATGCCTGACTCATACCCTGGACTGTAATGAATGCTGTGATCTACTGCTGCTGCTGCTGATGATGATGATGCTGTTAATGCAGGGGAGGTACCAGGGGGACTGTTGCTGATTTCAAGCTGCCGCAGACTTCAGCTTGCATTTACACTATCTATCTGCATGTTAAATGAATTCATCTGCCTGTTTATCAAATGTAACTGCTAATTTGCCGATGTGACTTTATTTCTGTTGGTCAGTATTGTTGTTATTTCTTGTGTTATGCACTGAATTTAATTCAATTGTCTGAAATCTTGAACGCCCCAATAACACTCAACATCATTGAGACATATAACAAACGGTTGAATCTATCCTAGTGCATGGGCCATCGATATTGAACCGCTGCTTTTGAGTGGGTGTTAAAGATCACAGATTCAAGATCACAGATTCAAGATCACAGAACCAACAATCTGAAGTCAATTTGAAGATTTTCAATGCATGTGTCCGCACCTCGCTGACTGCAATGATCTGACCGTTGGCCTTCTTCACACGCCTCAGCCTCCTCAGGAAGTACCTGCAGCAGCAGCAGCAGCAAACAGATCACAAAATGTTCCATGCAATGTGTATTCAGCATAATGCTCTATTATAAATATCAAACTGCTGTATTGCTGAGTGAAGTAGTATGGTACCGATGAATGATGACACATGTTCGGTTAATTATTAAGAAATTAAGATCAGTTGATTATTCAGATGGTGGGAATGGTGCATTCGCAATGCGTTCAACCCCTGAAAATCGTGAATACTAATACAGTAATTCTTGATCAAGCACAAGTCTTAGGGCTTGAAAGTATCGTTAGACGTGGCTTGGCTTGCACAAAGGGCATGTGCAGGCTGTGCCAGACTGTTGCCGGTTGAAGGCTGCAGCTGATGAGAGTCTGGTTATGTCCTGCAGCTGTCTGTTGATCAGATTATCATCAGCTGTAACCTTCAACCAGCAACAGTCTAACACAGAAGGTACTGAGGAATGTCTGCTGATGCTGCATGCGTTTCTCTGTGGATTGAGACCCAACCCAACCCAAGGAGTGTATGCTGGGTTTGACTGCAGTTGTTGCTGCTGTTGCCGCTGCTGCATCCGAACGTGCCAGCAGCAGCAGCAGCAGCAGCCAGCATTGACTGTGCTGATGGAACCCTCCCTGGCTGTGCACCTCTGCTGATGAGCCTGGGACTGGCTCTGCAGGATGTGCTGTTGCCGAAAGGCTTAATCCTGCTAGTAGATCAATTGCTGTTTCTGTGTGCCAGCTGAGGAGACGCACTGTACGCACTGCTGTTGTGGTTTCTGCAGCAGCTGGACTCGTCCAGCTCTTCAGCAAGGAACTGCTGGAGCTGCTTGTAGAGGAGCCAGCGAGGTGTAATGCTTCATGGCCTTGCTTTGCTGCCGCTGATAGCTTAGCCAGCTGGATCCACTGCTTGCTTGCCTTCCAACAGATGCTGTCAACAGCTGCTGTTGTCTGATGTTGCCAGCTGGTTGTTACAGCTGCCTATACGTCTGTCCAGCTGCCCTAAGAGCGACCAGGAGTTACTCACCAGAACTTGCTCTTGGCACGCACGGCATCCTGGGCCCAGACCTTCATACGATAGACTGTAGGGCTGGGATCATTGTCAGTAGGCAGGTGGCGGCCTACCACCTGGTACTGATGGAACTTGAAGTTGCCCTGCGTCCCAAAACATACTGATTATCTTTCTGGCACACCCACTGCTCTCGTTGCTGGCCTGGCACGTTTGACGGCTTTGCTTCTTGATGTCCGCACTGGCTGGTGCGCGCTGCTGCTCTAAGCTGCTGAATAGAACACACGTAAGTACTGTTGCAGATACAAGGATGTGATGGTCCCAGCATGCTAGGCACGGAGAGATATAGCTGCAGAAGACGCCGATGCTGGGAGCAGGGGCTGTACCTCCTGTGGCATCTTGTTCGACGTTGCCCCACTAACGTCGAGAGGTTGAAAGAGAGAGAAACAGGGACAGCTGGCCAGCTTTACTTCCACGCGGGACCCAGTCGCCAAATTATCATAAACCCGCTAAACCGCACTTGCTTTTTGTCGCCTATCGTTGAACAGCAGCAAGCGGTTACATATTTCAGATCAATACGAGCCTGCGGGTGGTGTCTTCTGCAGTCTGAACAGCTCTGAACCTGAAAGACTGATGTCGTTGAACTAGGATGCTGTACGGCCAGGAACAGCCTTGGATGTTTGTTCGATGTGTTTTTGCAATCTTTCTTCAGTTGCACTGCACACACAGGGATGAACACAAGACACGAGTTGACAAGCAATCACGTAAAGGATCTGTTGTTGTGATGGATTCAGAAAAGCATCAGCACTGGCATTAGCAACACCAATCGTTGCCTTCACAGCAACAGCAAATGGAGAAAATCCACCATCAGCGGCAGCAAATCTCACAGCAGAAACCGTACGTGCTATTTTTGTTCTGCACAGTGCAACAACAGGCAATGTGTGCTCAACAAGTCCTATCACAGCCTCCGCTGCCTTCAGCTGTGCCACGAGTGGTCATGCAGTGAAAGTTTTGCAGTGATGGGACAGCAGATGCGATAACAACACAGAATGAATGGCGGCAACATCTTCCAGAAACTAAGCAGCAAGTGAAACCAGGACAGTGCTGGTGCAATATGCAAGTGAGCCACTGCTACTGCATCACGAAAGCAAGGTACTGTATATCATGTAGTTAAGCTACTGCCTCAGCAGCATGTTAGCAAGCTACTGCTACTGTGGCATGCAATAAAGATTTTTCTACTGCAGCATGTAAACAGGGTACTGCTAGTGCAGCATGCAAGTCAGCTGCTGCTGGTGCAGCATGTAAGTAAGCTGCTGCTGGTGCAGCATGTAAGTAAACTGCTGCTACTGCATCATGTCAGCAAGCCACTGCTACTGCAGCATGAAAGTAAGCCATTGCCGGTGCATCATGTCAGCAAGCTACACGGAAACAACAGCACACATCGCAGCATCTGCGCCGGGCCATGCCATTGACAATCCAAATATACTCAGTAGGCCTAGTAGGTCCTACCTCTGCACCCTGAGGCTGGCATGGACCTGCCTATTCCAGCCTGGCAACTTGCCAACTGGCTTTTGAAGCATACACCACCCCATGTGCCATAGCAATCCTGCCATCGGCCCGCGCCCCATTCCAACAACGGACAACAACAAACCATGTACACTAAATGTGCTAGAAGTCCCAACAACTACTTCTTCACGTGTCCCTTGAAATGTCTCGGGTTGCTCTTATTCCTGGCCTTGGTCGACCTGTTCTTCAGCTGCTGGATGCGAGCAGCAATGGGCATGGACTTCTTGCGCTGTTTCTCCCGCTCACTCAAGCCAGCTTGCTTCTTCTTCTTGATCTTGCTGCGGGCGCCGAAAGCTTCGCGGCCCTCGCGTCCCTCCATAACAGACGCGAGACGTTCCTCCTTTGTTTTCCGCTTCTTGTGGCGACCTGAGGCGGTGGAGGAGAAGCGTCATGACCGTCATGAAGCAGTGGCAGCGGCGGCGGCGGCAGCAGGGGTGGTGGCTGCTGATATTACGATTCAAGATATCAAAACTATCATGTCCAATTTGATTTTGTTTCATTGTTTTCTTCAAGCTCAAGGTAGAATTTGCTGTGAATGTAAATCACTGCATTATACATACATACATACATAACATTCTATATAAATAGTTTATATCATCCATACAATGCTCACCTGTCAGGTCATCAGGGGCCACTTGTGCCTCTGAGATCTTTGCCCGCTTTGCCTGCAGCTGCAGGGCCTCGTCTGCTTCTGCTTCAGCTGCTGCCAGCATCCGCCGCTTTTTGGCTTCACTGGCGCCTGCCAGGCCGTGCTTGCTGAGCGCCGCTTTGATCAGGGCCTTGCGTTTCAGCTCCCTGTGTCGTTACGTGGTTTGATAGCAGCAGCAGCAGCAGCAGTAGCAGGATGGCGCACAACATGTTTGTTCACTTCAAATACAAACTCTGGAAACTGATACACATACATGAACAACCTTCAGCAATGTAATAGAGTAACTAATCTTTCAGCAATGTCATAGAGTGACTAATCTTACAAACAAGTTGATTTACACAAAAAGAGACACATCATATTTTCAACACAAAAAGAGACACATAATATTTTCAAGTGAAGCCTGCGTGGCCGCTTACCTGATCTGTTTGAAATCCTCCTCAGTTAATATACGTGTCATTTCTATTGGCACGCCAGCAGGAATCTCATCACCTTCATCATCCTGCTGCTGCTGCTGCTGCTGCTTGGCTGCCCTTGCCGCTGCCAACTGCTTCTTAAGGCTCCCTAGACTGCCCGCCTGCTGCTGCTGCTGTTTGCTGCTGCTGCTGCTGCTGCTGGCCTTATGCTGCTCCTCTGTTGCTGCTGCTGCTGCTGCTTCATCCTCCACCTCCTCCCATTCGCTGCTGCTGCTGCCACCGCTGCCACCTTCCTCATCATTGTCACTGCCACTCCCATCCTCTTTCTCCTCACCCTCACTCCCGGTCCCATCCGCTTCCCCTTGGTCACTCCCGGTCCCATCCTCGCTCTCACCGTCACCCTCACTCCCATCATCGTCACTATCACCCTCGGTCCCAGAAAAGTAACCCTCAGAATCACTGCTGGTCCCGCCCTTTGCCAGGTGTGCCTCTAGCAGGTCTGCACCTTCAAGTCTGTCTGCTACTGCTGTTGTACCGTATGCTGTTGGTGCTGCTGTTAGGTCAGCACCACGACCTCGATCCTTCTTAGCAAGAAGAGCTGCAGCAGCATGTGGTAAAATTGATGGCAGAATTTGATGACTGAAAAAAAATCACAATATATAAAAGAAGCAGAGACTGTATAATACTATGTGCAGACTTGGATACATTTTTTCCGCAATATCATATTCTTCATTTTTCACATCAGCCAGCAAGAAATCAGCAACTCACTTGCGTCTGTAATAGCACCCAGAAAAACAACACAGTATACACACATACCGTCGACAAGAAAAAAGCACACACACATACATACATGAATAGATAATTTCACACCTGGGTTTAGGTCTCTGAAGGCCCCTACAAGACCTCTTGCTGCTGTTGCCACCTCCTTGTTCCTAAACCGCTTGTATTCCGCCAAGTCCTGGAGCAGTTCAGCTGTCATCACCAGCGGGCAGCGGAGGCTCAGCTCTCGCACGGCTTTCAGCCCAACCGTCATGACCTCTGGACGAGCCCTGTAGGTTATTTACGCATAGTATATTTACGATAGGATTTTGGTTTAAGAGTTGTCATATTATATACAATCAAGATAGAAAGTTATTCCATCCAGCAATGAATTTCCTGCAAAATACCATGTAATACTTGCAAAAGATATTGTATAATTTTTGAACTTTTACAACACAATTGTTGACAACACAGACACAATGATACTCAGAAATGGTGAAAATATACCATATATACAAATACATTCTTGTACTATACATTGCCGCATACGTTTCACTCACCTATCATGCACAAACTGGTCTACTAGCTGTCGTAGTACAGGGGCCAGGGTCTCAGGCGGTACAAGCTCATGTACTGCCTGTGCTAGCGCTGCTAGTACTGCTGTGACATCACGCTGATGTGGCGCAATGTACTTCTGAAGAAAGGGGTAGAAGTTGAGCACCAGCAGCTTGTGGACGCCAATAACCCTGGCAGCAACAGCAGCAGCAGCAGCAGCAGCAGCAGCAGCGGGTTTGCTGATGCTACTGCCAGATCTATCTAGGAGCATCCTGCCATGATTACTTACTGTATATTCCTTGAATGCAATGCCAGGAACTGCTTCTGCTGATGTTGTTTACCCCTTAACAAGAAGTAAACAACAACAAAATTAACAACAAAAATAACACATTTCATACCTGCTTGTAACAGTCATCATGTCCAGTCGAGTCTCCCATCGCTCCCTGCTGGCTTGTAGCCGCCCGAACAGCTTCTCTGCAAAACCCTGCGGATCGTGCAGAAGGTGAAGTGCTGCAAAACCCTCATTGCCCGCTGCTGCTTCTTTTCTTGCCACTTTCTTCAGCGTTGCCATCACACGTTTGAGTTTGGCCTGCTTCTTCTTTTTGCTTGACTTGGTGCCCTGCATATTAATTTAAAAAAAAAGAACAAAAATAAGGACTTCTATTAATTTGATACAACATAACACAAAATATATCAAATGAAGCGCACATGATATATATACTAGTACAGAATTGTTTCTAGGTGGTCATTTGAAGAGCATAACAGGGAGATGGACAGTTGGTGTTGCAGATGTCCTGGGAGGTTCGGTACACCATATATTATTGCATTGAAGTGTTTTATCAGTATATATAACAATTTTGAAATAACAATGATGAAGGCTGCTTGATAGAAAGATTGCTGAATTATGTGTATATTATTCAACAGATAGATTATTATTAACGGTATTGATCTGCATGCAGATGCTAGATATATCTGGTTGGGGAGATCGAGGCAGGGGGTTAACATTTCAGGCATTTGTTTGAAGCAGTTGTGTAATAATTCATATAGCTCCCCAGCAGCATTCTTGGGCTCCACATACAGTCGTACATATCTACTAAATTTTGATTAGTAATCATGATTAGTAATAAAAATGAAGCAGTAATAGTTTACTTAAAGATATATGCCATCTGGTTTATTGAAACTAAACATATGATACACATACCTTATGCATTGCCTTGTACACATCCTCCTTGGTGGGCTGCACCAGCACCTGCTTCCCCCTATCATCCCCATCAGCAGCAGCAGCAGCGTCCTCATCATCACTGTCATCATCTCCCGCTGCTGCTGCTGCATCTTGGCCCAGGAAGAACTTCAGCGCTGCTGCCATGACAGCGGGACTCTGGTGAAACACAGCACTGGCTGCAGCAGCAGCAGCAGCAGCAGCAGCAGCAGTGGCAGTGGCAGCAGGTGTTGAGATTATTGGGGCATTGAGGGGCTGATAAGCACTTGTCTAGGAAGATGGAAGAGGCAAAATCGAATGCTGCCTGCCAGAACTTTCTCGGTCAACTCCTACTTTTATCTAAGAATTACCTGATAAAATGAAACAAAATCAAAACACAATGTCCTGAAAAGCAGAGAAAAGAAAAGAAACTTTTTGAATAATACATCACACCTACCAATGCAGTTGACAGTCCGAGCATCTCTCCAGATATTTCTTCGCCACAACTCACTCAGCACAGCCAAACTTTTTTTTGCTGCCAGTTCGTTGTCATCTGACAACACGCCGTACAGGAACGACTGAACAGTTTTGTTGAGGCGCTCGTTGCGGCCCTTCTGGTTGGCGGCTTTGAGATCTGGCAGCAGCAGCAGCAGCAGCAGCAGCAGCAGCGAAGTGTGTTATGTTCCAAGCATATGCAGAGCTTACTTGGAACGTATTATGCAATAGATAGCAGGACGCTTGTGGCAGATGCAGTGTAATAATTTGAAAACAAGTAACATAGGAGGTATAATTGAGTATAACAACAAACATACTAAGATAATAACATGGCTGTAACATGTTGATAACATTGTTATTACCTGCTATAATGTGTCTGAACAGTAGCTCCCTCAGCTGCTTGTCATTCACTCTGAACAGATTGAATAGCACTGGCAGCAGGACAGCAGGGTCCAACTGTGGCAGCAGCAGCAGCAGCGGCAGCGGCAGCGGCAGCAGCAGTAGCAGATTCAAGGAGGTTCTCTTATATAATTGGCAGCTGCAGGATACCTGTAGCAAGGGTTTGCAGGAGAGGAATGCAGTACAATTCCAAACGTTTCATTGCAATTACATTACATTGTTCCTCATGCACCACTCATCCGGTATTTTTCCAAAACAGTCAGAATGTCTGTTCCCTGCTGCTGCTGCTGCTGCTGCTGCTGCTGCTGCTGTCAATCAGGTTCACCTATCCCGCTTCCATTGCTGCTGCTGCTGCTGCTGCTGCTCCTTCTGCTGGTGGCGGTGGTGGAGCACAGCAACACCGCTGCTACCGCTGCTGCTGCTGCTGCTGCTGCCAGCATTCAACAGGCATCTCACCCAGTTCAAAGTTCAATTTCTGTTTATTCTCTTGCTCAGAAAAGCAACCTACACAACAAACATGGAATTATGCGTCGTCATCACCTGGTGTCTGTTTCTGAGCAGTATGAGCGCCTGCACCATGGCTCGTCTGAGAGCAGCATCCAGAAACTGCTGCTGCCCCTCAAGCAGGCTGATCAACTCAGGAGCAAAGTCAGCAGTGGAGGTCGGGTAACACTTGGACACCTGGGCAGCAGCAGCAGCAACAGCAGCAGCAGCAGCAGCAGCAGCAGCAGCAGCAACATCAGCAGCAGCAGCAGCAGCAGCAGCAGCAGCAAGAGAAGGAAAACAAGATGTTGGTGTAATGCTTGGCAAGCTTGTCAGTTTACTTCTACCTGTTACGGCTCCTCCTCCTGCTGCTGCTGCTGCTGCTGCTGCTACTGCCGTAATATAACAGCAGGATACAGTACATACAGTAGATGATTTCATCTCGTCTCTCTATGCACTAGCAGGACTGTCAACCTGAAATCAGGACTGTCAACATCTCTTTGCAGATTCCACTGGCGTTGGCTGCTGCTGCTGCTGCTGCTGCTGCTGCTGCTGCTGCTGCTGCGGCCAGGCTTTCTGTTGGCCCATGACAGCGCTGCCAAACTTCTGCCAAAGGGAGCATTCCATCTGCTGCTGCTGCTGCTGCTGGTGCTGCAATGTTGTTGCTGCTGCTGCAGTGTCGTTGCTGCTTTTTCAGTGCTGCTGCTGCCTTGTATCGGGCAGCTCAACTTAGGAGTACTCCTGCTCTGGACTGAAACCTGCTGCTGCTGCTACTGCTGATGGGTTTGCCGCTGCCGATGGTGCTGCTGCTGCTGCTAATGGTGGCAGCAGCAGTTAATACTTCTGTTGCTGGCACTGTTGCCGCTGCTGCTGCTGCATGACGTTAAAGGTCAGATTTCACCATGCCTAGGCAGTACACTATCGCTCCACCTTTCCCACTGCTGCTGCCTGCTGCAGCCGCTGCCATGGTAGTTAAAGTAAGCAACCAAGGAGACGACTACGTGCATGACAATGTTTCGACAAAGATATGTCCGTCACAGACGCACATAAATAACAAGCACACCTGTGCAATGAAAGTGATGAACTCGCAGAACTCCTTGCTGTCTTGACTTGGCTTCAGCTGGAATATATTGAGGCACGCTTGGTAATGGCGGTACTGCAGCACGAGAAACACGTACGCATGTAGTATATTTATGTCTACGATGCTGGATCGGGGATTCGGGCAGTTGACGAGGCGGGAAAGCTGGGTGAAGTGTGCTGCAACTGCTGGGCACTGCTGTTTGCGTTGTTTGCGGTTGATGAATCGGTCCAGAGCCACCACGCGCTTTACGTTGGGATGTATGGGTCTATATACATGTTTTGAACCACACTAAGCAACGCAGCCGCGCCAGCATGCGGCTCTTGAGGTGTTGCGGCAGCAGCAACCATGTTCAAACCTTGATTGGGAGATTTCAGCATACCTGAAGCAGGAACTCATCCCTATAGCCGTCTGGATCCCGTTTGATGTTTCCCTGTTGTTCAAAAGCTACGTTCAGGCAAGGCTCACAGAAGAGAGCGAGGTCGCGGGCGGTGTCTGTGGATCACCTGCAGTTTGAGCAGCTCTGCTGCGCTGTAAACCATCCTTCTTTTGCTGGCACTTTACTTCTGTCGCTAACGGCAGTTATGCTGTACAGTCAAGAATACCTTGATGCATGTTCATCGTGTTGAGCACAGTCGTTCTTCTTTTGCGGAGTGTATACGACTGCAATGTTACCAATACACCGATGTCAGGAGACTTGCACCTTGTCTCCAACAGTCTTTTCCGGATTACCCTGTTGTCAGCTGACATAACGCTTGGTGACTGCTGGTCCCAGATCATGAGCACATCGCTGCTGGCGAGGCTGCAACGAGTAAGGCTTCAATGCTGCATACTTTCGCAGCTCATCAAAACGATGCATCATGGAGGCTGCTGGATGGGCTATTGGTACCTTACCCTTGCTGACCATGTCGCTCACACGCTTATGATACCACCATGCAGTACTTCTAGGTACGAAACCAGTACTGTCTGGAAGAGGATTACCAGCTGCCTTGGCAGTGTGCATACTGTCCCATACATCCATGAACTAGGGCTGATTACGCCATGTGCTTGCAGGCCCCTAGGTACGCTCTAGACTGGAAGCAGGTACCTGCATGACATATGCCACAATCATGATGAATACTTCAAGGCTCAGTGGCTCGGCGAGTCAGCCTCCTGTGCTGCAAACCATCTTGACGTAGCATGCTATGTGCGCACATGAAGTCACAGTGCCCCACCCGGTAGGCTACCTGCCAGGTTTCAGTCAGTGACTGAAAGTGCACATGGTGTGTGAAAGCATGGTGTGAAGGAGCATCAAGCTGGACCCGAAGCTTGAATCCAATTGTCATCATGATGATTGAGGTTGAGCCATTGCCGAATGCCCGGGGCCAAAGTTGAAAATTGAAGCAGCTCTGTTGACGGGCAGGTGTGATGGCCCCATGGCCTGACACTGTCAGGCTGACAAGCTTACTCTCAGCCGCTGAGGGTTACTGAGTAACATCGTCAACAGTTGCACATCATCTGATGCTTTGCTGCGGACCAGAGGCTTGAGTTGTTCACCCCAAAGGCCGCCTTCAGGCTCAGGTGAAACCAGGAGTCCTGAAAGCCTAGCCTCCTAGTGCTCTGGCAAGTTAACAGGGTCAATCAGCTTACCGTCTGGTTGCACCAGCCGCTGGAATAAACAAGAAATCACAGAAGGCATTTAATGATCTTGTGGTGGTGCCACATGGCGGAGCGTCACTATCTGTAGCGTGAATGAGCACTCAACCTGAAAGACAAGCATGCACTATGTCTGCCAGCAGTTCTTAACCCGCCAACCACGCATACAGCAAGCAAGGTGACGCATGCTATTGCTGCAACACACACTACTAAGAAGAAGAATAACCCTTTCCGGCCGCAAGGCCCTTGGGAAAAGTACTTGGTGGCTCAGCCACGCTGGCACACCAAGATTAAACCACCCACTACTAGTGTGTGTTGTGTCTTGGTAAGACATAATTTGTGCAATTGTACATTACAGTTGCAACTCCGGCCAACTCAATCAAGGTGTGTGCACTGAACTTTGGCAACAAACTGCCTCCGCCAAAATGCTGACTCGACATCTAATGTACTCAGCCAGTTCTGGTGGAGCTCTCAAGCTCTCACTCTGACATGTTTGCATCACTAGCCGGATAAAAGGCTGAGACAAGGCTTGCATGGCCATACTATGGTGGCTGGCAGCCGCTGCGGCATGCTACTAGCTGAGCTCTGCTATGCTGGTATACACAGAACATTGAATCACCAGCACAAACATAGCAACAACTTGCTACCTGCATGGCATGCCATGGTGCTTTCATAACAGGCTCAGCACCGGGTGAACACAAGTCACTCGCTGAGTGGTACAACAGTCGTGCCACAGCTGATATAATAATAATGCACACTGCATCTAAAGTGCAATGCTGCTCCAAGTTGAAAGCAGCCAAACGTCAGGGACTGATGCTTTTTTTGCAGCCTGAGGCAAGCCTTGATACAAACTGAGTTTGTATGGGACTCTGATTGAGTGCAACAATGCGCGATCATGATCAACCGCACACAACTTCACTGTAATAGTACTGAACTTCAGCGTCTGAGACGTTGTGGCCCACCACCATGCACAACTTTTTGGTGCAGCCTGCACCAGCTATACTGAAGCTCAAAGTCTGTACTACTACTTCAGTGAACCCTGCAGGACTGTTACCATTGTGTCACAAACATTCAATGAGTGTGCCTTTGAATAGCCCCAGGCCAGAGCCGCCAGGGGCAACTGCCACCCGCAGCAGATTGTTTTGAACTTGAGAAGCTCCTGGAACTTGAGGCTCTTGTCAAGAGGCCCCCAATCGTATCATACCATACCATACAACCTGGCCCCAGAGAGGCGCCCCGGAGGAGCCAACATAGTCGCTCATGGGGATCAATCACCACCATCTAACTTAGAAGCCTTGAATTGCCAATCAGGGCCCGGCCCTCAGGCTGAACTCTAGACAAGTGATTAAGCCGTCTTCCTGTGACCAAAAATGCCCATCGCTGTCTTAGGTATGCCCAGCTGCTGTGCAGACTGCCGGTACTGTGAACATTCTTCAGGTGTCAACGGGTTGGATTTGACTGATGCACCAGCTTCCTGTTCAGCAGCAGCAGCGGCGGCGGTGGCGGCAGCAGCAGCAGCAGTTGCAGCAGCCTACTGAGCGATGGCAGTTGAAAGATCTCTACTGGTAGAATTACTAAGCGACTTACTCTCTTGAGTCAAGAGATTATTTATCCGGCGTAGACATTGCCAATGTCTATCATAGACTATGATAGTCATATTGAATGTAGGCTACTTCACATACCATACCATATATACCATACCATACAACCTGGCCCCAGAGGGGCGCCCCAGAGGAGCCAACATAGTCGCTCATGGGGATACTTCGACTAATTTAGTGGCTGCTATTATGACATTAATTGATGGGGGTGTCAAAACTAGCCATATTGAATGTGGATAGCTGTGACACTCCCATTGATGTCATGATAGCAGCCACTTCAACAAAATATTTCTTTTACACCAAAAGGGCTGTTGAAGACTCAGACCAAGTTGTAGTTTGTTGAATTCTAGTCATTTGAAGTGACCCATGGGCTGTTATCTACTGAATTGATGATCAATAGGCCGGGCCCCAGGCCGCCACTATACTACTCGGGGGGCCCTGATTACTAATTCATTACTAATTTACCGAGTTGCCCACCTGGATCAAAGAGTCTCGCAGCTCCAAGTATGGCTCTAGCTCGGGGTATTGTCCGCTGGTTGACCTCAGAGCCAGAGCGGATGAATCTGCCAGGGAAGGATCTGCACGAGGACTGTTGCCATCACAACCAATGATGCCTGGTGACAGCAGCAGCATCAGCAGCAGCAGCAGCGGCAGCAGCAGCAGCGGCGGCAGCAGCAGCGGCGGCAGCAGCAGCGGCGGCAGCAGCAGCAGCAGCAGTAGTGCGCAGCAGCAGCAGCAGCAACAGTAACTCCTTCATCAATTTGTAAGCACATGAAATGTAACTCTTACCATATTATGATCAAGTAGTACCTTCAGCTGAAGCAGCCGATCCCTAAGCCTGCCTGGCAGGCTACTAGTAGGGCCTACTAGTAGCTTCAGCAGCCGCTGCTGAACTGCGGCAGTAGCTTCAGCAGCAGCAGCAGCAGCTTATGATCACTGCACAAGCCGTATGTCATGGCACTATACTGTCGTGGTATTGGTCAATGGAATTGGCTCCTAACTCACTGAATGACTCATTCAGTGGAACCTCTACTCGAGGTCACAATGAATGACTCATGATTGACTTACAAGCCAAATCCCAGTGAATACTGTACTATAAATGCATACCAGGCTGGTATAGTGCCACTGGTGCGATAGAGTATGCCTGCAGACAGAATGCACTCGGTGCATATATGTGATGGCAGTAAATGCTATGGCTGCAAAGTACTGATTATTATTATTATTATTATTATTATTATTATTATTATTATTATTATTATTATTATTATTATTATTATTATTATTATTATTATTATTATTATTATTATTATTATTATTATTATTATTATTATTATTATTATTATTATTATTATTGTTATTATTATTATTGTTATTATTATTATTGTTATTATTATTATTGTTATCATTATTATTATTATTATTATTATTATTTCTATTATTATTATTATTGCATATATGTGACAAGCCTTGCAGAAAACAGATTCTGCACTGCATGATGTCAGTGACATCATGCAGGTACCGTATGGCACATATCTTCTGGGCAAGCTGTTTGGTCACAGGTCAAAAGCTGAAGTGCAGTCTTGGCCTGTAACCAAACAGCTTGTCCACAAGCTTGTGACCTTAGGGTCGAGCTGCTTGGCATCCTGGTAAACAGCTGCTGCATTTGCTTGGAAAAACCACAAGGTGCAAGAGGTTCTGAAGGATTATGCTTGATTGAAGCTGCAAGGTGCATTGACCAAAGGATGGATGTGTTAGTAGCAGGTGCTGTAGTATTACTGATTGCTTCACTGAAGGCAAGCCAACTTCAAGTTATTTTAGCTCAAGTTGAATGAGCAGTTCGGTGGCCATGATCACTTGCATCATTCTATCACTACAACAGGTCCTTATATGGCACGTTTCATGGGTCAAGATAAGCGTCTTGTAGCCGCATTTGTTCATTTCTGTTGGCTTTTGCGTTGCAATCCAGATACACCTATGCATGTTTTGCATCCTCTTTCAGAGTCTGAGTTGGAGGTGGAGTCTGATGATATTCTGCAAGTCGAACTTGCAGACATTCTGCCGGATTGAATCTGGCCTGTGTTTGTTTTTGTTTTTGCCCCCATGAGCCATTAGTTGGCTCCTTACGGGTGGAAACCCTTGAGGTAACTTGTAGTAGTAGTAGTAGTAGTGAATGGACCAGTTCAAACTGTTTTCAAGAACACCAGGTCAGCTGCGTACCACTGACTGTCATTGACAGCCGCTGTCACAGTGTGACAGTCGCTGTTGGAGGACAGCACTACACTGTATGCAGGGCACTGCATGATACAATCACAGATTGCTTGCCATTTCGCTCGGAGTAAACCCTGAGGGCTGGCTGGGCCGCAATACTGCCAGTACCAAAACTCATCGGCTGAGCTGTTGCAAGCATGTGAACGGAACTGGCAGTAATATGCTGAAAATGTTTAATCATGCTTCTCGTAACCGGGTTTTTGGGTCACCATGGGTTGATTATGAGTTTTCAGGTCTCTAATCATAACCTATACCTAAAGACCTCACTACAGGGTCTCTCAGACCAGGTCACCCCAGAAGTTCCCAGCCGGCACTACAGATTTTGGTACTGCCTCCTTAAGTTAAGGAAGCAGTCACTCCACGGTGGAGGGCTACTGGTCTTCTGATGCCGCCGCTCGCGGCATCAGCGGGCCAGTAGTCCTCAACTGGTTCCTTGATAAACCTATTTATCAGTGAACTTTTCTGCAGGTGATAACGTTACCTCCAAGCCGTTCAACAGCCAGTTTGCAATGGCTTATTGAAATAGTATTGGATACCGGCACTTTCTTTGAAAATAATGGTGCTCAGCATCCGGAACACTGCAAAAACAGCACTGCTCATGCAGTATGTGGCACGGGGCCTTTTGTTGATTGCTTGTTGTTGATAAGTACTCACAAGCAGCCTGCAGTGGCTTAAAGTAGCCACTGCTTATGTAAGCACTGCTTACTAGTAGCAAGCTGTGGTGCTCTGCTGCTCAAACCAACGCAATTCGTGGGCCACGGGATCGGTCAGGCACAAGATCCAACTTACCCTTCATGATGTTGACATATTCAACCCGGGCTTCTGCTTGTCCGTCAGCAATGCGTTTGAGCAGTGCTGCGTCCGCTGCTCTGAACTGTGACATTGATTCCGAAACTTGTTCCGGAGGGGCATACACCTGTCGAAGCTGGCGCACGGGGCCTTGCGGCACACGTGGTGTCCGTAGCATGCCGGTAGCGGAGATGGCTGCGGGCATGATGCGTGCGGTGGCTCCAACCCAGGCTGGGAAGGCCGCAACGGACAACAGTAAACCGACGGCCAGGCAGACTACTACTGAGGGCTGTTTACTTTTCATGGTGTCGCTTATCTACTGAGACAGGCTTCGATTATCGAAGTGACCTGAGCGTGATACGGGTAAGTGCAACAGGAATGCGTGGACAGTGATGCGCACGACTGCAGTATGCAAACTGCTCAACCTTTGCCAGCGGTAACGTGATTGGCACGAGCTTGCGAGTTGAATCTTGGAAATTACATATGTTGGTTGTACCCACCGTGATTTATGAATCAGTACGAGTGTGGCCGAATGCACTACCAGAACCCGTTTCGGAAGACCCGTGCGCGACACTGTCCGAACGTCATCACGGCGCGAACCCGTCGTGAAGCTGCATCTGCCATGTCATGCCGATGTTCCAACGTTGCTGCCTCATGCATGCGAGCAGAAGCCACATATATTCTCTATAGTTATGATGCAACATACATGTTGATTTCCTGAACGGACGCAAGCTTGCAGCAGCCATACCGTATATGATCTGTGCATTTGCAACTGCGCAGTGCTCATGGCATGCAGTGCTCACTCTGATCAACGTTGCACAGCAACATCTTCTGAAGCGCAGTGTGCGGCACATGGTAATGCTTGAAGTTCTGGGGGAGGTGCCAGCAAATGGGATCCAATCAATGCCCTCAAGCTGTATCCGACTAGCTAATCCTGCCGCAGGCGGCCACGTGGCAACTGTTGCCAAGGTGGAAGGTGGCAACGTTGCAGCGACTGCAATGGCAGCTACCTGTAGGCTACCAGGCCAGCTAATGCTGGGCATTATGCCTTTGATACAGCATCCATACACAGACTGTCAGAAATCCGTGACGGATTTCTCTCAGAGCTCTCAAACATTGGACTTCAATTGACCTGGACTGTTCAGCCAGATTGCATTGCTTGTGGTACCTTACATCCTCCTAGAGGCGTACTTCGGAAGTGGCCACGGCCAATTTCCACTCAACTGCCAGTCAGCCTGTCAATTGCCAACAATCAATGGCATTGATCAGCAACACACATGAGTGTTACAGAAAGCAACATACTAGTGACAGTCACTGTCACAGTACGGTACTGTTCGATGGCAAGGAGAGGGACCAACGGCCGGGAAATACTTGTATCAAATACTCAGTATCTGAATAGTAGTAGTACTACTATTAGGAAGGAAGGAAGTTACCCTACTACTATTAGTACAGTGTGCGTCAGGCTCAGGTGCTGACAGTACCTCACCCACCCACACTGTAATGACAGTACCGTATTACATGAAGAAATCAGCATCATTGCAGCTGACATTCGCCACCAGGGGTATGAGGTGGTGGTAGCCTCCACTTAGCCAGAAGCGCATACAAGGGTGGCCAGCAGAAACTTTAATCATTAAAGTTTCTTTTTGAAGATATTTTTTACTGCACCACAGAGAGGTTTGTTACTGCACAACTAATACAGTACATATTCCCAAAGGCCTTGCGGCCGGAAAGGGTTTTCTTCTTCTTCTTCTTCTACTGCACAACTAATGATGGTGCAGTAAGAAACCCTGCTATGGTGCAGTAATGAATCTTTTCATTTTTTTTGAGCTGATGAGTACACTTCCACTTGTGCACTGCAACCTGTTATAATTTGTTCTTTCAAACTTTGAAATACTCGGAGTCCACATTATCTGCTAGGTACGTAGTACGCTGTATGTGCTTGATTTCTGGTTTTGAGCTGATGAATACGCTTCCAACTGTGCACTGCAATCAAAATCAGCCTTTTCAGATGAATCCTCATTATCGACGTTTTATTTACTCAATGCTTGAGTGGGATGTTTTAACTTGAAGAGCTCTTCAACCAAAGATGGGACAACACCTGTCACCGTGACAGCACAGGCTGTGACAGCACAGGCTGTGACCGTCACAGCGGCTGCACCTCGTGGGCATCACCACTCACTGTCATAGCTGCTGACTTGAGGCTGTTCCCCGGTTGGGTGGTTCAAGATGGAATCCTCCTTCAAGCTGCCAGTGTGTTGCTCCTCTGCAAGGCAACAACGTTACACAACAGACCGTGCAGCATAGGCAGGCGACTTTGGAAGCGTTTACAGGATGTGTATCATGTGCTTCAGAGGTATGTTGCATACAGCCCACAAGGTGACGCACTGCTGTTTTGTATGCTTGACCGGGTCAACATGGTGCCATGACCCTCATCCAGGATGCTAGCTGTAACACTAGCTGCCTTACACGTGTATTGCACAAAGCGGAACTGCCTGCAGCTGACCAGGCCTGGTCACCTAGCTGATCTGCTAACACTGCTTGATGTTTTTGCTGTGCACTCAGTGCCAGGATAGTCACACTGGCAGTAGCAACCGCTACTTTATCACATTCCCTACTATAATTAATTATATAATTGATTAATAATCCGCCTGCGAAACATCGGGCGCGAGGCCGATGGCAGTAAATGCTATGGCTGCTGGTATCAATTATTATTATTATTCCCTACTATGGACCATCTGACAAAGTGACCATCACTTTCATTCAGCAAATACAATTGGATCAGTTGAAAGGCCACTGGCAGCAGCACCCACCGGTACCCGCTTTCATCTCATGCTCCTCCCACACACTGATCAGGGAGTGTTTGTCACTGCTGGCTGGCTTGGCGGCTTGAGACTGTTCACCTGCAGCAGCAGCAGCAGCAGCGGCGGCGGCAGTGCAAGAAAGCAGAGAGGGAGCAGCAGCAGGTTACATTATACATTTCATCTGTCACACTAAAGTTTGGTGACTAAAGGGGCATGTAGGTCGCCTACATGATAAGTCATTTCTGGCGAAGAAGGTGCCAGCTAGGCTAGCTATCGTCTTGTTTGTCAGAACCGAGCTCATCACAATCATTGAATTCAATTACAAACAACGGTTGTGAGCATCTGTGTGTTTTACAGAGAAGCAGTTGCTCAGAAATGGTAGGCTACCCACAGGTAAAAACACTGTGCTTAGACTTGTTGATGGTGCGACTGACTCAGAAGTTTCCTGGCAGGCTGCCAACAGGCGATTCCCAGGGTAGGGGATCCAAATTTGGAAGCTGTATAGTCTGGCTGAACAAGATATGTCACAGGTTGCAGAGCCAGACTGGGAAACGATATACATCAGCGTGCTGCCTTGAGAGGCATCTGACAAGGCAATCTGGTGCATCAATATGATTCTGCTGTTGACCTAGTTTCTGCTTGATGTCAGCTGACATGCCATGTTCAGAGAACCCAGATGCAACTTGCGTCGAACGACTATTGTCTCATGAAGTATCTGTATACGAGATCCCCCCCCTTGAGCGACTATGTTGGCTCCTCCGGGGCGCCCCTCTGGGGCCAGGTTGTATGATATGGTATGGTATGGTATGGTATGGTATGGTATGGTATGGTATGGTATGGTATGGTATGGTATGGTATGGTATGGTATGGTATGGTATGGTATGGTATGGTATGGTATGGTATGGTATGAGATTTGTGCAGAGGTTTTGGGGTTTCAAATCGCAAAGCCTGTTCACAAATCTCGTACACAGATAGCAGCACTGCTGCTGCTGCTGCAGGTGCAGTTTCTACTCACTTTCTGCCAATGCCTTCTCCTCCCATACGCTGACCAAACCATGATGCTTCTCCTTGCCTTCACCAGGTTTCCCTGCGTGAATCATAACGCACACAAATGACCTGTCTGATCTATTTTATAGGAATGATAATCGATACGAGCAGATCAAGTCGCTCCCAATGACGTGCAGCAGTTGCAGCCTGCAATTGGCGCCATCGGCTGCATGCTAGCTGATGCAGATGATGATGTGGATGATCGAACGTTGTGACGTACCTGGGGCCGCAGCTTGTGCACATACTCGCCTATATGTTGGCACAGGTCGGACTGGTGCGCGGGCTGTTCGTGTTGAAGCTTTCACAGAGACAGACGCTCTTGATGCTGTGCACAACATCATGCAGTGGGGAATCAAAATCTGTATGAGCTAACTCCTGGCTGCTGACTGATGCTTCAGAAGCTCCCGACACAAAACATTCGACAGTAGACAGTTCCAGCTGCGAGGGCTAGTACGCAGGCGCCGGCAATGTAAGGAGTGTTATCCTAAAGTAGCAGTTGATTGTGAAAAACCTTTTGTAGCTGCTCTTCAACTAGGATTTAGCGCCTCTGTCAGTCTACGTGACGCCTCATAATCCCTGAGATGCAGTCTTGCAACGATAAGCAGCCAGCATATTGGCTGCACATCTAATTACATGCACTATGCGTGCGTCTCGAGAAGATCGCGGCTGCAAGTGAACCTTACTTTATGCTGTCGAACAGGCTGTTGTGCGCTGCATCAAACCTTCATCTTGGGCTACCTTTCCACTGCGAGATCCTTACAATACTGGACCAGATGCAGCGGTTGTGGCAGAACTGCTCATCCCCGCCAAGCTGGTACCAGCAGCTGCACTGCAATATGGCGGTCACCAGCAAGCTGCTGCAGCAGCTGAGACCCTTTCCCAGACATGCTGTTGCAACAAGCCACTTGGCTTGACAAAATCGCTCGTTGCTGGAGGCGCCTGGCAGGTGGTGCCTGTCTCAGCAGCAGCTGCTGTGGTGCTGCCCAGTTTCTGAGCTTAAATTATGTACTGTTCAACAAGTGTTGCTGCTGCTGCATGCTGCATTAAGTGCTGTATAATCTGCTCAAGCTGCAATCTTGCTGCAGCAGTTGCTGCTGCTATCTACTCATTGGCAGGCATCAACCACTTATGCAGTGACTGCACCAGCAGGCTGTAGCAGAACTAGCACTGCCACAGCTACTAGCGGCCCAGCTAGCAACAGAGCTTTTGCCACAACTGCAATAGAGGCACTGTTGCAGTTCTGTAGCAGAAGTTCAGTTGCCGGCTAGCGCTTCAAGCTGGGCCAGAAATCCTTCAAACAATGCACTGCAGTTGACTGGCAGTTGGTCCGGCCTTGCTTGATCTCTTCAGGACAACTGTGCAGCATTGCTGCTCACTGGGAGCAGCTTCAAGCCTGGTAGACCTGAAAGCCAGCCCAGACGCTAGAGTCTGCTGCCTCTATATATACTATATAGTCTATTTTTGACTCGTTATGGTTGAATTATTCTAGCACCAAAAGGCTCAGAAGCTCTGGAGGCTGGCAGGCCTCAACCAATTTCAGCCTGACCTGTAGTAGTAGTAGTAGTAGTTACCCGTTCCGGCCGCAAGGCCCTTGGGGCACTTCAGCCTGACCTGAACAGTGTTCCTGGTATGGTCGTACTACGTGGCACTGCCAAATGCCATTTGGAGTCCGCAGGAACTTCCTGGCAGGGGCCCTAGGTGTAGGGTTTAGGGCAACAGCTGCTTTGTCCAGACTTAGTGCATGGGCTTTTTTCCATTTTGATGAGGCACCGCGGCAACTGAAGGCAGCAGTCACAAAGCCACGGACATTGCTAAGGAGCAAGCCATCAAGCAAGAGCTATGGCACCTATTTAATGCTCAATATGCACAACTTGACACAAAGGAGCAACAAGCAGCAGCCCCTGCTCTGCTGCACACCCTATTGGCTCGCTGCAATCTGTCTTGCAATGGTGGCAGCATGTTGTTCACCCCGCATAGCTGCATGCGCTAGCTGCTGTACATTCTGTGGCCATGCAGTCAGCCCCGGCATCATGGCAGGGTCGGCTGCTGCCGACAGCCGGGCTGTTATGACAGCTTGGACATCCCCTGCATCTGCAGCAACTGCCTTCCAAGGCAGTACATTGCCTGCGAGCGCGTATGTTGTGTACACTGCCGACTGCAGGTCACAACTGCTGTTCAGCTCCTCTCCCTGTATAGCCTCTAGTGAACCGTATTCTAGGTCTGAGACTGGACTGTGTTCGGATGGCAGGAGCTTGCGCTGTTCTCCTGGATAAACAGTCTTACATGCCCAAACGGCCACAGCCTTGCTGGAAGCTGCACCAAGGTCAAAACCACAGTAACGACAGCTTGGAGGTGCAGAAGGGTTGATGCCAATGTTGTTGGGCCGCAGGTCATTCCAGTAGACTCCATTATCCTGCAGTGCAGTATCAGGTGCAGGCAACAGCTCACTGAAGCCAACAAGCTTTTCATTCGTGCGTGACAGCTGCCCTGTGAGGGATGGCAAACACCAAAGAGCCATGGACTGCAGCAGCGACCTACAAGAGCAACCCTTGTAGCAGGATATACCTCTTGCTCACATCAACAACGGCAACCAGCTGTGCACAAACAAGCAGGAGCACCCGACATGCAGCTACATTTGTTATCTTTGGTGCCATGTGAAAAGGATATGCACAGCTCTCTTGGTGCAACTGCCGAATAGAAGGCAGGCAGGCAGGCTTGCAGGCTTACCAGCAGATTCAGGACCAGCATCAAAAGGCATTTTAACAGCTGCATGGCTTCATGCAGTGCCAAAACAGGCAGCACAGCACCTTGGACCAACGGAATGCCTGTTCTGCACAGCACAAGCACAGACCGTCCAACCAAGCCAGGATAACAGTTGTCCCTGGTGTCAGTGAGACTGTTGTTGTTGCTGCTGTTGCTGCTGGCCCTGGCACTGCTGCTGCTGTTATTGCTGCTGCGGTCATCACTGCTGCTGAGTACACCCGCAACTGGTCCACCAGCAACCAATGGGGCCAGGTTGCGAGGAGGCTTCTGGAGCCCACAGCGCACTGTCAACTCTCTTTCCACCTGTGGGAGGATGCACATGCACAAATACGGGGCTTGCAAGATGGTGTGACAAGAAAAAATCCACCACCGGTGTTCCATTCAGGTGGTCTGTGCACTGATCAAATGCTACAACTTGCATTGATGTCATCCGCACGTTCTAGATATAGCACCTTTCAGCTGCTGCATGCAGGCATGCCATGGTAACACACCTTGAGCCCACTACGTTCAAGCTGCAGCAGCCACATACCTGGTACCATGGCTCCCAGGGCTGCCCAAGGTGTATAGCCAGGGCTTGGCAGGCTGGGGGATGACCTATTCTGACAAATACCTCCTGCATACTGCCACTGCCTGTCTGCACAGTACCAGTAAACACACCAGAGTATGTGTTCAACAAGCGACACACGAGTACACCCCTCTGATGGTCGCTCACTCTGGTGTCTGGGCAGGCGCCCAGCTGCTGCACCAGCACCTCCACATCTAGTGGAAGACTTTTTCTCAAGTATCTGTGACTGAGGTGCCTGCCTGAGGTGCTGCAGATGTCTGTACAGGCCGTAATACACGTGCCAGACCATTTCCTGCCATCCCTGGCTGTCACAATCGATCCTGCAAGTATCGCTGCTGCTACTGCTGTCTGTGACAAGTTGCAGCATGCGTGTACAAATAGCTGTAATTGCCTGACTGCCAGCATGCGCTGTCATGAGCACGCTTTGCAACTTCTCTCCTGTGTTTACTGATCCTGCGAGCTGATAAGAGCACACGCTTTGAGCTCGCATTGCGATGTTGGCTTTCCGAAGGATCAGGCCCAACCTGGTGGCAGCAGCATTGTCAGACAACTGGCAGGACTTGAGGTAACACCAATAGCTTTGCATATGGAACACAGAACCGGGGAGGGTGTAACCCCCTCAGGATGTATTGTATTGTATTGTAGAACCACCAAGCAGAAGTCAGGAATTTAATTCAAAGATGAGGCTAACCGTGTTACTCCTTCCTGAGCACTCTGTGAGCATTTATGCAGCTGCTGGTGAGGCACCAGCGGAACTCACCCTTCCTTCAGAGCATCTGGAGAGCAGTCCAGTGTCCTCATTCCTGCAACAGTGAAGAGTACCTTGTCCAACAGACGGCTGCCCACCTGGTAATACAACTGACATGTCAACTAGCCCGGCTTGTTGTCGCAGCACAGCTAAGTCACACGATGTATGCCAGTGCCATGCTCTGCGAACTTCATGTTTTAAATTTGTAAACTCACACATGGGCAGTGCCGAAGCCTCATGATGGGCACAGCTGTTGTGCAGACTCTGTACACACCCCGGAGGAGGGGGGATGACCCTGATCAGGGCCTGCCAGGAACGGTGCCAGCACGAGTCCTCATTCTCGGCCACTGCGGGGTTATTGCCGAGCTATGATATCTGCGACTGCTGCAACTGCTTGTGAAATCGCTACGAAACACGCGCATTGCTTGAGGTGGCACAGTTGACCAGTGACAACTGATGATACAGCACAGAAGATATCCACAATCCAAAACGACAACCAAACAGTTAACGTCACCGAACACAACATAACATTGTTTGCTGCTCCACAGTGCAGAATGAAGGCATATTGAATGGCCCACAGTTGGCTGACGCATCAGCAATCAACAATTATCTGGGAAGACTGACCGGCATTACTGCCAGGATCAGAGCCTATGCGGAGCTGCAGCTGAATGCAGAGCGGGACACTGCTCACGGTGTGTTCTGAATTTCTGCAATCAACGGTTGGTCGGCCTTCTTTTGTGAAACGTGAAACGTGAAGTAATGGACGGCCCCATATATCTGCAAGCTTTTGCGGACTTTTGAAATCGATACGTCAGAACTGATAGCTGTGATTTTTCCAGCACGCAGCAAATGCCTTGAAAGCCGTACATCGGCCAGCTGGGATGGACGCTGGCTCAGACAGCTTACAGCTGCCTCCTAGCCTCCCATTGCTGCCTATTATCAATCAGGTGCTGCTACCTACAGCGTTCATAAGAGTCCAAGTGTCAGCGAAGGCTTCTAAAAGGTGGGCATGCCGTTCGGAGCCAGTGAGCGTCATGTAGAATGCATTGCACTGGTGTCGCCTGTTAATACAACTTACATTGTTTGCAGCATTGCGTTGCTTGAGCACTTCTCCTCTAATTCAGCAAAGGAGCTGTTGGTTGCAGTGGTTCCATCGCTGGTGCCATCAGACCAAGTAAGCATGCACTGCTTATCCTGCTTTTCCGCACGTAGCCCCTAAGCCAATGCGATATGCAGAGCTCTGCGTAGGCTTGGAGCCCGCGTACCTGCCCGTATGCTTCCTTATTGTTGCTGCCCTGATTTTCCCCCAGGAGAACAGAACAGCAACAATAAGGAAGCATACAGGCAGCTACGCGGCCTCCCTACCGATACGCACCACAAATATACTCATTTTCCTGTCCTGCACACGTTGAAGGTCACCTGCAGACCTCCAGGAGCCACCGTAGGCGCCAACAGATGCATCCACTGACACCTGTTGCACGCCACTTGTTGGCATCATCATACTGTGGCAGTCCTAGTGTTTGCGTGTGCGTGCTATGCATGCAGAATGCACACGATGATTCCAAGTCAGCTTCTCGCCTGGACAAGTTGTCACAGATAGGCACAGCAGCACGAGTGCTACAACTGTCTCGCCTGGTGCAAGTAAGTTGCCTCCTGCACTGCCTAAGCCTTTGTCAGTGATGTGTCGCATCAGCGGCCTTTAGAATGTGCATTTTGTGCCTTGAACGTGCAATGACTGCTGCACAATCTGGAATAATCCGCATCTTCCCACATTGTCGCAAACATTTTCTGCTAGTCTGCGAAAGTGTATGACCCACCATATTTCTTTTGTCGACGTCACACACATTTATCTCCACACCCAATCTGACACCATCAAAGCCCTAGTGTTAGGTCCACACACATAGAGTGACACCTGCAGACTGACAGATCATCTGTGACCTCAACACATGTTATGACAATAGTTCACCAGCAGCACCAGCCAGATCTGCTGTTGTGGAGCTGCACAAGGTATTGGTGCAACATACTTTATGCACCTATTACTGCAGTCCGGGGATTGGGTCGTGCTTTTGGAGGGGCTCTGCCGCATATCACTTCACGGTCTCAGCGGTCGACCCAATCAGCCTTATGACACCGTCAACATACAGCAACTAGAGCTGCATAAGCCCAACAACAGCAGCAGCAGCAGCAAGTTGCCCGGCAGCAGCGCAGCAGCATCCAATCATGGCAGTTCAGCCAGCAGCAGCGACCAATCCAACACCAACAATACAATGGATTCTGCAACAGCAGCAGCAGCCTTCAACAGTGCCTCCACCACAGCAGCAGCAGCAGCAACAGGGGCTGGTGCCTCTGAGGACGCTGCTGAGCTTGGGAAGCAGCTGAAGAGCAGTACCCGGCACCTGCTGCAGCTGCTGAGTGCACAGGCCGGGCTGCCTGCTGCTAGAAGGTTGCAGGAGCTGTTGGATGCGGTACCCCCTTGGAGGGCTGCTGATGTGGTGGCAGCGGCCTTGGCAAGGAACAGTCAGGTGCGATGAGTGAGGTTAAGAGTAGTTGAGTGAGGTTTAGGGAAGGTTGGGTAGGGTTTTTGAGTGGTTGAGCAGCTGTGCAACAGGGTGTCTTAAGCCTGTTGACTGGTCATCAGTAGGTTGCAAGCTTATCAAGTTTTATATCAAGTTCTTATCAGCAAACTTCAAGCTTGTCCAGTGGCCATCAGCAGATTATAAGCAGCCTCTTCAGTGCTGGAAGATGGACCAGTGTGCTGCTGACCATGCCGTGGTTGATTGAGCTTTGTGCCTGGCAAGCGGCAGATTTGGCCGCAGCAGCCGAACAACATGCAACAATCTAAGGCAGAAGTTGTGTTGAGAAGAAGGCAGAAAAATGAAATAGAATTCAGACATTGTTCCTGTTTTTTCTTGTCGTGTAGGAGCGCTTGGCTGTGCTGCTGGCACTTAATTATGTCACCAGGATCAGGCTAGCACTACGCCTAGTACAGCAGGCCCTGGATGCTATCAGTGCGGCAGGCGACAACAGCAGCAGCAGCAGCACTGGTAGAAGCAGCCGAGGTGGCTCGGCCACCACCCCCAGCAGCAGCAGCAGCAGCAAGATGCAGCGACGCAAGGGCGCTGGCTCAGCAGCTTCAGATCTCAGATCTGGCAGCAGGTTTGCTGATCTGAGTGATCCGGATCATGATGATGATCATGATGATCTGGCAGCACTGATGGCCAGGCTGGCAGCAGCGCAGCCGCCTCCTGAAGTGCTGCGTGCTGCTGCTGCTGAAGCCAGGAGGCTAAAACAGGGTGGTGAACTGCAGCCGGGGGCAGCAGCAGCAAGGGCATACTTGGAACTACTAGCTGATCTGCCTTGGAATACCAGGGCTTACCAACTCCAGCAGCAGCAGCAGCAGCAGCTTGTGGCAGGCAGCAGCAAAGGGTCTGCTGATGATGGCAGCACAGCCAGCAGCAGCAGCAGCCAGGTAGCAGCATCAGCACCACCAACAGCCATGCCTTTGGCAGCAGCACAGGCCCTGCTCGACTCTCAGCACTACGGCCTGCACAAAGTAAAAACCCGGATCATCCAGCACCTGGCAGTGTCACGTCTGCGTGGCATTGGAGCCGGTGCGGGCGCCCAAAATAACAGTTGTAACAATAGTTATAACACCAGTAATAACAACCAGGGCAAAACACACCATGCTCCTGTGTTGTGTTTGATAGGGCCTCCTGGTGTGGGTAAGACCAGTCTGGCTCGGAGTATTGCTGAGGTTTTGGGGGTTCCTTTTGGGCGAATAGCTCTTGGTGGTGTGAGGGATGAGGCTGAGATCAGGGGACACAGGAGAACGTGAGTGGCTTTTGTGTTTGTTAATTACTTGTTAATTTGTTATTTTAATGTTTCTGTAGGTGCTTTCTTTTCCTATCAGTGCTTCGGCTGGTTTGTTTTTTTGTGCTGCGCTGCTGTGTTCCAACTAGGAAGCTGGGTTTAAGGGGACACAGGAGAACGTGAGTGGTTTTTTGGTTTTTTTCTGGTATTTCTGTAGGTTTCTTTTTTCCCTGTTAGTGCTTTGGCTGGTGCTTTTGTGTTGTGCTGCTATTGCTCTAAGATGGAGCTGAACTCAAGGGGTCTCGGGAAAACATGAGTAATTTTTTGTCTGTGAAAAAATAACTATTTCTGTAGGTGTTTTGTTTTCTGTTAGCGCTTCAGCTGGTGCTTTTGTGCTGCTATTGCTCAAAAATGAAGCGCAATTCACGGTAACACAGGAAAATGTGTGCGGCTTTTGCTTTTTCTTTGTGTTTCTGTTGATGCTTCTGTTGGCGTTTCTGTTGCGGGGTTGTATCTGCTGTTATTTCACATGATTTGCTCTTGGTGGTGTGAGGGATGTGTCTGAGATCAGCGGGGACACAGGAGAACGTGGGTGGTGTGGTTGGAAATCAGATTAATGTATTATGATATCAAGATTATAATATCAAGTATTATTATTATTATTATTATTATTATTATTATTATTATTATTATTATTATTATTATTATTATTATTATTATTATTATTATTATTATTATTATTATTATTGTTATTATTATTATTATTGTTATTATTATTGTTATTATTATTATTGTTATTATTATTATTATTATTATTCTTCTTCTTCCGGATTTTGTTGCTCTGGTTGCTGCTGCGTGGTGTTGTTTTGTTGCTTCTCAGAGCAGTGGTTTGTGTTGGTGTGTTTTTCAAGACAGCAGCAGCAGCAGCAGCAGCATCGAAGTACATAGCACAAACAGAAGCACCAGCAATGGTTGGAGTTTTCTGTTTTGCTGTTTGCTGGTGCTTGTGTTGTCGCTTCTGCTGTGCTGTTTGTTGATGCTTTTATTGGGGCTGCTGCTGCGCTTCTGCTCACAATTCAGGCTGCACTCAGAGGCCACAGGAAATTGTGTCGCAAATGGAAATTGAGGATGTCTGGGCTCTTGTTTTTGCTGCTATCTGAGATACTTCTTTCTGTCCAAATGAATGTCTAATAAAAGTACTACAAGATCATTCTGTGGCAGCCATTCTACTGATCCTTGTTTATTAGTTCTTTAACAAAGCACTCATTGTATATATCAAATGTCTGTTCTTTCATCAAACAAATGTATAATACATGTATATTCTTCCATCAGAGAGAAAAACACGGCAGGATTGCATCAAGACACATGTTTGAACAGTATATCAATCAACTTGGAACAATTATTTGTGAGTTTACCGGCATGTGTTTGTGTGTCCTGTAGGTATGTTGGTGCCATGCCTGGTCGCCTGATCGCTGCTGTTCGTAGGGCCCGCTGCAAGGACCCCCTGCTGCTGTTGGATGAGGTTGACAAACTGGGTAAAGATCACAGGTGAGCTTCCTGCTGCTGCTGCTGCTGCTGCTGGTAGTGGTGGTTGTAGATGAAGTAGAAAACATAACAGTACTGATAAGCAAATACCCATTGCTGCTGCTGCTGCTGGGGTAGTAGCCAATCTCACCAAAAGCCACAGGTCAAACACTCGTGGCCTGATGCCTGCTGCTCACCTTTAATAGATCCTTGCCGCCGCCGCTGCTGCTGCTGTTGCTGGTGGTGGTGGTGGTGTTGACATTGTAGTCATGATCATACGTGAGGAGGATTCAGATGCAGGGCAGCGGTGCATATGCATGTCTTTTCATCATCATCTTCTTCTTCTTCCTCAACTCCAGCATGGCACACATAACCTGCCGGCCCTGAACCCAATTTAATTGGACCTAACCTGACCTCCTCGTCCTCCTCTGCTGCTGCTGCTGCTGCTGCTGCTGCTGCTGCGCTAATGGTTGATATGCAGGGGTGACCCAGCAGCAGCGCTTTTGGAAGTGCTAGACCCTGAACAGAACCACACCTTTACTGACACCTACCTGGCCCTGCCCTTTGATTTGAGTGGGGTGACTTTTGTGTGCACTGCAAATAGAGCTGCTGACATTCCGGCACCTCTGCTGGACAGGCTTGAAGTGATCGAACTGGCTGGATACACACTGAACGAGAAGGTGAGTGGTGTATGTTGTATATATTGAATTATTAAGGTTTATATGTAGTATCTTCGGATATGATTTGTATAACAATAATGATTATTACTGCTTTGCTGCACATGAGACTTGAGCTGGCTGGATACACACTGAATGAGAAGGTGAGTAGTGTATGTCGCATAGATCAAATATACAATGTTTTTATATATGTTGTTTACATTAAGTATAACATCAAGTAACAGATCTGCGCAAGTACTATGGTGTTTATCACTATATGTACATGTCAGTTTGTATGCTTGTTTCAAAATTTGATGTTTTATTTAACATTTTTGCCACAATATCTTCCGAAAACAATCATAATTTTTTGGGTCTTATCCTGTCATCATATTTGTAACGGTCATGGCCATGATAGGGGACATAAAACACATTCTTTTTCCAGCTTTGCTCGCCATTTTATGATTGTACCAAACCACACAACTCGGTGATCACTGCAACTGACTTTGTATTTATAATATATAAAGATAATGTATAAATTTTTATATAATCAAGGCAGTGAAATGTCATGATAGACTGCTGGGCCTTCTTGCTCGGCCTGGTTTTACCACTAGTCCGGCAGTCTATCAATGCACCAACTGCAGACCACCAAGCCACCACGTTCAGCAGAACTAAACAGCATTCACACCATACCATACCATATTATGTTTTAAGCTCTCCCTCCAACACCCTTTCTTTGCTGCAAGACTTTCCCTGCCAGCACGGTGCAACGCTTTTGTAGTAAAAAGTACACGACGAATCAGCCATTTCTTATTATTGCCCTCAGCTAGTCCAGCTCCCAAATCACAATTGAGCACATATTATCAGCACACACAAATAGAATAAATAAATAGACAGATTGATTTAATTAATTAATTAATTAATCTAATCAACCACTTCTTTCTGCATTACACAGACGCACGTCTGTCAAGATCATCTGCTGCCTGATGTGCTGCTGGAGCACGGCTTAGGCCCTCAGCTAGTCCACTTCCCCAAAACCACAATTGAATACATGATAACAGCACACACAAAAGAGGCAGGAGTGAGAGGTTTGAGGCGAGCCCTAGCAGCAGTATGCAGGCATGTGGCTCTCAATGTGGTGCTGGAACATGAGTCTTCAGCAGCAGCAGCAGCAGCAACAGCAGGGGTGCACGGCAGCAGCAGCAGCAGCAGGGATGAAGGGCTAGATGCTGCTGCTGCTGCTGCTGCTAGGGCTGAAAGCAGCAGCAGAGCAAGGGATGGAAAGGGTTCTTCACTCCTTCTGAGTGGGGATAAGCTTTCTGGTGCTGCCAGTGGTCGTCCAGCAGCAGCAGCAGCGTCCAAAGATGTTGCACTGCTGCTGCAGCAGCAGCAACATAGGAGCAGTAGCAGCAGCAGTGTATGTGAGCCCTTGCTGCAGTTTCCTGATGAACTGCCATGTGCTGTGGTACCTCCTGGTACTGCTGTCAGCGGGTCAGCAGTACATTGCAGCGGCAGCAGCAACAGCAGCGGCAGCAGCAGCGGCAGCAGTGCAATGTCTCATCAGTACAGTTCGTCACCTGGTGTGTCAGTGACAACTTGGTCCAAGGCAGGACAGGCAGCAGTAAGAGTCAATCCACGTGCTCATGCTCCTCTGAAACGAGACGCTGCTGCTGCTGCTGCTGCTGCTACTGCTGCTGCTGCTGCTGGCAGCAGCAAGACCCATACAGCAGCAGCAGCAGCCATACCTGGGCTGTCTTCTCTCACAGCTGCCCTCATGCACAGCCTAGAGCAGCAGCAGCAGCAGCATATGTCTGCGCCAATGCAGCTGCCTACACCCCAACAGCAGCAGCAGCAGCAGCGGGCAGCAGCAGCCCGCCGCGGCCACGGCACTGCTGCCAGCAGCAGCAGCAGCATCCGGTACGACGGCTCCGATGCCACCCCTCCTCCTTACCCCCCAGATCTGTTACATCAGCAACAGGCTCGTGTTATTGTTGATATAACACTGGTTGAATCTGTGTTAGGGCCGCCTAAATATCAGGGGGCTGATGATGTGGCGGCAGCAGTGAGTGGTCCTGGTGTTGCTGCTGGGTTGGTGTGGACTGCTGTTGGTGGTGGAGTTCAGTTTGTGGAGTGTGTGAGGGTGGGGGAAGGTCGACCTGAGCAGATGGGACAACTCACCCTCACAGGCCAGGTGAATTGAGCACTGAAATTTACTTTTTATTTGTTATCTTTGTTTTATTTCATTGCAGCAGACTATGACAAATCAGGTTTCAAAAGTGGGGACCACAGTGTCAATAACTTGATGATTGCTGCTGTCTGTGGGCTTCAAGTGCAAAGGGCAGTTTGATTAGTATATTTGCCCTGGGGAAGGGGGGGGGGGCGCTTATTCTATTGCGCCTTTGCAACACTGCAGTGGTCACTACCAGTAAGTACAGATTTAAACAGAGCACTTTTTTGCTCGAATTAATGCTTTGAAACCCTTTACATCAAATGTTGATGAGCCTTTTGTACTTCACAGGCGGTTGGTTTGCTATTATGTCACAATAACTTGATTATAATAAAGTAACTACCTAAGTTAAAAACATCGGAACATCATGTTTTACTTACTCAATAAAGAGGCTACAAATTCGAAGAAAGTATACATATCAATAGCAGATGTTACTATGCTCTGGTATGTGCGCATCTGCTGCAGGTTGGTGATGTTCTTGAAGAAAGTGCCAGAATTGCTCTCTCCTGGATCAGAGCCCATGCGTGGGAACTGGGATTAGTGACAAATAACACCGTTACTAACACCATCAGCAACCAGCAGCAGCTAATAACACAGCAGCAGCAGCAGCAGCAGCAGCAGGAATTGCAGATCCAAGAGGAGGGTGCTAGTGGTGATGATTACATAAGCTCCCCAGAGGCTTATCCCCCGGTTACACAACCCCTGCAAATTGCAGTTCCACAGCTCTCAAAACCCCAGCAGCAGCAGCAGCAGCAGCAGCAGCGGCGGCAGCAGCAGCAGGTTGTGCGGCTGAAGCCTGGGTTCCTTCTGAGGCCTTCTGACAGCAGCGCCACTGCTGTCACTGACTGTACACGGGCTTCTGGGACCTTGAGTGACCACCTCCCAACCTCACTCATTGAGCCCTACCAACCGGGACCTCTCACTCTTTCTGGGACCAGCAATCTGGGACCTCTGGTCACTCCAGGTCAACCCAGCCGCTGCAGTCCAGTGAGGAGTGCCAGCAGCATGCTCACTGCAGGTCCCACCCGGGGCAGCAGCAGCAGTGGTGGTGTCACTAGCAGTCCCGCCCTCCAGTGGGACATTCACGTTCATCTGCCAGCTGGCGCAGTACCAAAGGATGGTCCCAGTGCCGGCATCACACTGGCTGTTGCGCTGGTGTCACTCCTGAGTGGCAGGCCAGTGAGGAGTGACACTGCAATGACTGGAGAACTGACTTTGAGGGGCCTGGTGCTGCCGGTAAGCCCATACAATGATAAATATGCCAGAAACAATGCTCAGTATCTTGATGATATTTGGAAATAAAACACAGTAATTGCAGAATAAATCATTCAGTTCAGTGGCAGGTAATTTTCCCTCATGAGCAAGCCTTGGGCAACCCTTGGGCCATCCAGCCGATCAATGTATATCTGGCATTTGTTTTTCTTCTAAGCAACTGTACACCATTTTTTCTGTATACTGTAATCAACAGTGTTTCTAGTTATTTGAAGAGGAGGTTTTGTGGCTCATGGTGCCAAATTCCATCTCATCATCATCACCTCCACCAGCTGCTGCCCTGCCTGCACTGCAGGTTGGCGGCATCAAAGAAAAGCTCCTTGCTGCTCGTGCTGCTGGCCTGTCACGGGCCCTGGTACCCGCCCGCAACATGAGAGATGTTCAACTTGAGGCTGTAGAGGCCTTAGCACCAGAAGAAGATATAGAACATGATGCTGATGCTGATGGAGATGTCAGAAAGATGGAACGTAACAGTGTTATTAACGTACAAAATCCACTGCAGCAGCAGCAGCAGAGGAGTGGTCAGGGTGGGGGAAGGAGGGTCCGCAGGCAACCAGGGCTAGATGTTGTACCTGTCACAACGTTTGAGGATGTTTTGGCAGCTGCTTTTGATCCGCCATATGTGCTGCAGAAGAGGAGTAGGTTGTAGGAGCTTGTTGGGCAGTTACTGTGCAGCACATCTGATTTGTGGCATCTAGGCCTGAAGGCTTGGAGTTCAGACTCTGAATTATTTTGGAAACCATGATAGCAGCAGGTGCACCTGCACCCACACGTGTGGGTGGCAGCTCAGCCCGGAACTGCTATTCATAGCTATAGCAGCAGCATGAACAGCAACAGTCGGTTGTTACATATATATATATACATACATACATATATATATAAGTTACCCATTAGCCATAGCAATTCTGCCATCGACAGAGTAACAAGTGCATAAATACTGCATATGTGCAGGCTTCAGAGTTCTGCAACAGAGCATATGCTATCTGGCAGAAGCCTTTCAGGCTGAAGCTTGCACATGTGCAGCGTATATACACTGACTGGCCATATGGCCAGTGGCGATATCGCCACCGATCGATCAGTTTGCAAGTTAATGCAATATTGCAAGACACGGCTATCCACCATCACAGGTTGTTCACAACCTTGTAATCAAAGTCAATTTATTTACAATGGAGGCCCACAAGTTGATGGTGGTTTGTGTCTGTAAGGGGCATCTGCACGCAGCGTTGAACTATCCGTCGATCTGACCAAGCGGCCTGGTGACACCATGTCGGCGACCGGTGTGAGCATTTGCAAACGAGGTCTTCAGCCGATCGCACCTTGTTCTTCTTCTTCTTCTTCTTTTTCTTTTTCTGCTTCTTCTTCTTCTTCTTCTTCTGCTTCTTCTTCTTCTTCTTCTTCTTCTTCTTTCGTTGGTGGCAGTTGGGCCGCACAACATACCGGCCTCAAGTTGTCCGAGGTACTACCTCGGATCATAGTAGTAAAGCCTCAGCTGCACCGGTGCAGGTCGCAGGCCTACCCTAGGGTACCCTGCGATGCGGCTAAGCTATAGCTAGGACTATTGTCCTTAGATGCCCCTGTCATGGCTACAGTCACCACTGAGTGTTGAGGCCACCTCTCGTGCAGTGCTGGATGTATGCATAAGGATACGTACTTGTTATAAATGGTAACTACCAGTATGTATGTACCCCCAGAATAATTGAGTTGAGATCATCAAACAGTGTGAAACATATTTTTTTCATTGTTTGTTTATATGTATATTTGTAGTGACCGTCACATATGTAGTAGATCACGTAGTATGATCATGTCATGCACCACTGTTGCATGCTACCAATGGATGCATACATACCACTGATATGGTACACCACCTGGAGTGCACACACAGGGAGTCTCGGAGTCCTGTCGCAATAATTGACAACTCTTAACTGAGTTGAGATCATAGCTGCTAGCTTAGTGCCACTACTTAGTTTAAGCTGGTGGCCAATCGCTGGCCAGCGTGATGCTGGTCAGCTGTTCAGCGTCTGCAACGACGACAGATAACTCACAAAAAGCCGCATGCAGTACCTGTGAATAGGTGAAGGTGCAGTAACAGCTGCGCATCGCGCACCATCCACTGGACCATGGACATCAGCTGGCAGGTCTCGAGCCTCCAAAAGCATGGAATACGGCCTCACTACTACGACATTCTCCTTGACCATGCCATGGAGGATAGCATGCGCTTCCTTGGTGCGGATCATATTGTTTTGTACAGACTTTGGCAGGCTGGCAGGTTCTGGTGAAAAGTCGGCTAACTTCTGCAGCACTGTCTTCACTGGAACCGTGCCTGATGGACTATCCAACAGCAGCTGAACAACATCGAGATACTCCTGTGCTGAGAAACTGGTGCCGCGCTCTGCGAGCTCCTGGACACGATGCAGTGTGTTGCTGATCATTGTGGCCAATGCTGCAGTGCACACACACACACCAGGTTGGGATGTAGATTAGGACTAGTTGCAACTTGTGACAGCCCCTGTGACAGTTGTGTGTTCATCGCATTGGAACATGAAATGCCGCAGTGGCAGGCCGATAAGATTTTTTTTTGGCAACTTGCACTTACTGTAATTGCTAATACCTTACCGATTAGTATTTGGCAACTAAGTGCTGGCAGCCTGCTTCTAATGTCGTCTATTTCCTTTTGTATTACAAATGAATGAACAATTATGATAATGCTTCTCACCTTCATTTACAGTCTTGCACTTCATGTACATATATGTATGATATATCTGCAAACTCACATAATGTACCTGCATTACCGCCGCACACCTGCATATGCCATGGGGCAAAAAATTCCTCTGAGTCAGAGACACGAGACCCCATGGAGTTCAGTGTTGACATAAGATCCTGAAACTTGTCACATGGGAGTCTTGTCCCAGGCACAGTCATCAGTGATTCAATTATGCCAGTGGCATCGGATGCAGTTGGTGCCATCAACTTATACACATACTGTATAATAATAATAATAATCAGTACTTTGCAGCCATAGCATTCACTGCCATCGGCCCCGCGCCTCAAATCTACCCAGTGAATTCAATCCACTTTTAGACAAGGCGGAGTGCATGATTATCCGATCTCAATTGTGAAGGGGGAAACCACCTGAGAACCCCTCCCATACAATGCCGAGAGCCAAGGCCTCCGTAGAGTCCTAGGTGGGGACATCTCTCAGATGTCCCGAAGGACTAGGGCGGCAGTGCACCCTAGAAGGCACATACAGTATGTGTCCTGGTCAATGTCCTAGTAGGCCATGCCAGGCCAGTGGCAGCACCTCACTGAAGGCTTCAATTGCTGATAACTTATGACCCATAAATTATAGTATAACTTAGTAAGTTATACTGTCATAGAATGAAAGCAGGTTGCACCCCGTGTACTCAGGGCCTGAGTACAGCAGCCTCAACCTGACACCAACTACCCTACTGACTAAGACCGCCTTGACTGTGGGCATATAAGTCTGCTGCCCTTGTATGGCATGCACTGCTTCAAGCAGGCGGTACTGTGTAAGCGGAGCGCTCCTGAGACACTGGAAGAGATCCTATTTGCTCACTGAGCCAAGTGGGCTGGCTGCAATGATGAACACTTTGAAAATGTGCCTCTGTCCCTCACCTCATAGACCCCGTCCCAAGTAACATTCGACAGTGATTCTCTGGCAAGTTCAACAAGTTGATGTTCCAGAAATGCTTTGGCCTCCTCTTTTGGAAAGTCACCAATGATGCCAGGCAGCCAACGCCCTGCACCGACCTCTGCAAACATGACATATGCCATGCAGTATGGCATACAGCATATGACATACCATGCATGTGAGAATGAAATCCGGACCATCCCGCCCTCCAAAGGTTGTACTGCTGCCGAGCACTGCTGTTGGCTGCTGGTCAAGTGCTAGCCTGGCATCAAATCAGTGATTGGCTGGCATTGGATCATCATAAATTATTCCTCAGTGCAGTCATTGCTGCACCAAACTTTGGAATGCTTTCACCCATCGCTTGCACCCCCGGGGCAGCCTTCAATCCAGGGGCTCAGCTCGAAGCCATTGTTCACATCCGCCTCGGACGATAAGAGTTTGTTAATCTTCCAAAGCTGAGCTCAAAACCTAGCACCCACAACGCACCTTCAGTCAGCCAGTCCATCATTGTGAAGTCACTAGAGACAAACACGACATGTGCCTGGCGGTGCAGCTTGGTGATGTCCACAAAGAACTTCAGCAGTATCCTCAATTCGGCAGCATGCTCCTCCTTCCAGTGCATCAGGCACTCAGCCCCATCTAAGACAATGATTGGCCATTCATAGGCGGTCTGCAGCTTCCCATCAGCTTTGGCCCTGCTCCAGGCCTTGAACAACATCCTGTGGCGCGGCACAGCACGGCACATGCAAACGATTACGTTTTAACAAAATACTAATAATACTATTATAGTAGTACCACCAGAAAGTATTTGTTGAATGATCATTATTATAAGTTGGTAGTACCAACTTATGGCATACTACTAGTCATGGGGGAGCGGCTCCCCATCAAGATGAGCGACTCTCAGAGTTGCCACATGGCCCATTGCTCCAACAAGATGCCCCTGAGTCTGGGCAAATCCCTTGCAGACAAGTGGCTTTTCTGGCATCATGCAAGGCATTCACTGGTTCAGGTTTTGACGCTCACAAAACCAAGCAAGCCTGCCCCGAATGACTTTTTTTGAGAGGAGGACAATTGCAATTTATGCCATGGTGGCATGTGGATACTTCAAACATCTGAGATGGTACTACGCCAGCATGACAAACTCACTGGGAACTAAAGTTCGTTGCAATAAAGTTAGTTACAATAACTTGCTGAATGTGGCTCGGCTCGGCGAGCCAAATGGCAAGAAAACTCACATGATGACTGCCATGATGATCATTCCTGTCACAGTAAGTTACTCTGTGTGTGGCTCAGAAGATGTTACCTACTCAGTACCTGATATGATGAGGCTCAGTGAGCCATGAGTCACTCGCCTGTAAATTTCAGTGATGTGCTGCATCCGAGACACTTTGGCCGATGGGAGCTTTAGACATTCTTGTGCCGTGCTTGCATATGACAAATCGCTTGATTTTTGGTACTCCTTCTGGATAATCTCATCTAGAACTTCTGTGCCTGCGCTGATAGCTGCAATCTGGTGTAAAACATCCTCACAGTTCAAGTAGGGATATTCCCTCAGAACTTTCATCACCTCGCCATCACCCAGATCGGAAGGCGGTCCCTGTGTCAGCAGAGCCTGTGCAAATGCAGTAGGGCTTGTGCTGTCCGCAGTTGCGCAGTTGATCAGGTAGATACCAGGATGGCTGACTACCTCCCCAGGATATGAATCCTGCTGAGCTGACTCAGAGGCAGCGCGGTCGCTAGCTTGCTGCATGAAATCCTGCAGCAGTGTTGACTTCCCACAATTACTGGGGCCCATGATGCCCAAAATACGTCTTGGTCGCTGTGAGAAGATCTGATGGAGCTGGGAAAGCTCCTCCTTTCTTTCAAAGGGACCGCTGCAACTGAGTGATGCTTGGCTGTCATGGCTGCCACTGGCATCCGTGCTGTCAAGGACACTGTCCTGACAACCCTCTGTGGTTGACTCGGCCCTGGCAGTGCTGCTGGGGCTGTCATCGCTGCTGCTGCAGAAGCAGGCCAAGTGCTCAAGGAGTTTCTGATTGCGGGCGGTGGCAAATGAGGCCTGCAAGGCAACATATTGCAGAGTACTGGCCAAATGCTGCGGTGATTGCATTGATCGACACAGGCACAGCATTTGGTCTGCGCAAAGCTGCTGATCATGAGTTCTCTAATGTGCAGAGAAACGGCCCGTTCATAGTTTGCCAAATGCAAATTGGCAAATGAACTGCATGGACAGGAAATTGAAATTGATGACAGAGAGGGATCCCCAGCTGCACAGCTGCACACTCTCCTTGCAGTGCCTATGTTTGACTCTTCCCTGCACTGGCTGTGCAGTTTGGGCCCAGGACACAGCCCTTTGCGCTTTCTTCCAGTGACACCCTGCAGTTGAAGCTGGCGGGCGGCCGTTCACACCAGCGTGCCTCGACGGCATCGCAGTGAGGCCGTTCAAGTGCATTTGCATGTTATTTGATTGTGTCGTAAGCTTGTGTATTCTCTAACGACAACTATGCACTGCAGTGTAAACACTTTGTAGTTATGAAGGCTTGCGGAATATAGGGGTTGCACAACAACGATGAAAGGGTATCTTGCGGTTTGCAATGCGGTGGCTGCAGTTTTCGGGGTTGCATGCATACATTCCATGTCGTGATCGGTGTGCCCAGATTGAGAGACAGACAAAGACATAAACCGCCGACGCCGTGTGACAGCCTGCAGGCTCCGGGAGATCCATGGAGCTGGCCAGCGATAAAGGGATTCAATTCCGCAGGCTGCGCAGCTGCAGGCCGATGCACATTAAGGCATTCGTGGCATCGTGCCACCATTAACAGATGCATCGATGCATAACATATATGGTCTGATGCACATACATCATAATCAACGCTGTTGACAGTTGACAGGCATCTCAGTTTGAGAACGTTGATCGTACCATACCGTATGGATGGTCCATGCAAGCCTTGCAAGGCTAGTGGCTAAGCCACTAGCTAGTGCACTGGCCGGCCTGCCTATGATTGGCTTATAGCTGCTACTAGTAGCCTACAGCGCAGTATTGATCAGCCATGACTCATAGAAATGATTTGAATGTCATTCAGCATTGATGTGATTGTATCAAGCAAGACATTGGCATTGCAGCAGCATGGTGGAAAGTTTTCGCCTTTGATGGCAAAAACAGCAAGTGCCAACTTACCAAATCATGACTTGATCAATTGCACCAACTTGAAGCTTCAAGTTGACCTCAAGGTACCATTGACCGGTCAATGGCCTATTAGGCTAGAACCTGGTGGTCCATGAGTGAACTTCTAGTAGGCTCGGCCATCTGCAGCAGCCTGCTGCAGACCGGATCAGGTTCATGGTCCACTGGCAGCCAGCTGGCACTGCAGTGGCGCTCTCTTCCTACTCAGTGCCATCTCCAAGTATGAGTTACCATACCATGGAAAATAGAGAACTTTCAGCTGCATCAGGCACCATTCCAGTCTTAACAGATGCCTGCATGCCCCATACTGTGAAAAATCAGGCATACAATATGCTTGCATGCGCCATACTTACAACTGGAATGCATTGCATTGCTTTGGTGCTGGTGCAACCGTTTACCAGAGTAAACTCAAAACAGTACCACATCCATCGCTGACTGTGCTTCATGTCACTTGAGCGAAATGCACTCAGTGAGATTCGAACTCAATTGGGCAGACCACCAAGCAGCCAATGATAGCAACAGCAATTGGCAAGGAAGCCGGTAATTGGCAAGGAATACGTAGGCAAACATGCATGCAAGAAATGTGTGAGTCTGCCTGCGGCAGCAATCCAGCCTGTCGCGCACCCGCTTCGCTACAGCTCAGTCTGATTCACTGCAAGTGGAAGTCCGGCGAACTTCCAACAAACTTGGGTGAACAACAGCAGCGAGGAAGACAGGACAAGGCCAGGGCAAAAATTGCATGTTTGCCAAGCAAACCATGATCCCAAATATGAAATTCATGCACTCTGCCTGGTCAAACAATCAGTAATCAATGGCTCCATATTCCAACTCTCCAAGAGTTTCACATGTTCATGTACATGCCTCCAAATTGGCCATGTTCAACAAGTTGAATTCTGCCAGAAGCACACAGCATTTCAAGCAAGACAGGCTGCCGATCTTCAGAAAAAATTTCTCACTTGGTCACCTGACCCCCAGCAACTTGGCTGATCAACATCTGGCTTGCAAGACACATCTGATGGTATCCGGATATTGCCAGTGTTTTGAGATTATTGCAGAAGCCAACAGTGCCCTTTGGGGCATCTTACTTGCCTTCACGTCTTTCAGCAGAGTAGTACCACTAGTAACCAACCACAGCATTGCCAACTGCACTGTCACATGTGCCTGCTTGGCCACTGCAATGCCAACTGCACAGTGACAGATTAATGGCCACAATGATGCTGGCTGACTGCACACTATAAGTCCATCATCTACAGCAAGATGATGAGGTAACTTATATCGCACAGCAGCAAGCATCACAGTGTAGCTTGGACAACATACGATCACAAGCGTACGATCACAAGCGTGGCAATAGCAGTTATTCAGAAACCTCAGAGACACCACAAGACCACCTGTTGTCCTGGGGACAGTACAGTGCTGCTGGTGTGATCATTGATCTGTGATGATCTAGATCATGATCACAGATCATGATCAGGCCCTGTACACAAACATCCTCAGGCCTAAGCCAGCTGTCTGTCAAGCTTAACAAACATCTGATTACTTACAACTGCTGAATCTGACTACTTGAACTCAAAATGAAGTCCAAATAGGCAGCTGCAGCATTTTGTTTAGTACTGGTTTAGGATCCTAGGGGACACACAAGCCCCTGCAAGAAGCTGTCTATAGGCCCTATGACCATACAACAGATAGGCAGCTGCTACAGTCGCACATCATGCAGAGTCTGCATACTCATGAGTGGCTGCATTCAGACTCGCACCACCTCCAATAATCAATAATAAAATGGTATGCTTGATGTGCAGGGCTGCAGAATCACTACAAGCGTACAGAATCATGGCAGGGCTACAGAATCATTGCAGAGTGCCATGCTCATGGTGAGGAATATTGCAGGCACACTCTGTTGGAGCCAGATCCTGTCAGAGACAGAATAACAATCATAAGGAGGCTGATGAGGTGCCAGCTGCCAGTTGGAAGCCATTGGCAGAGCCAACCAGCCATGGCATGAATATTGTGTGACGCTACCAGGTGGTCTATTGAACCATAGCCATAGCCTATTGGAATCACTAAACAATCAAGAGCACTAGCATTCAACCATGCAATAATTGATCAAATTGAGCAACGGAACAAAACGCAGCAATGTGCCGAGCAAGCAGTAACAGGATGCTGACCTGCGACGTTCACCAGGCATTTGCACAGCAAACTATCAACATCGTGCTAGCAAAAACGCACTTCTGTGATTCAGTCAGTTGAGTCCAGCAGCAAACACATGTTCTCGGAGTGCTGCATGATCAAACGTAGAGGACACTCTGACACATGTACATCATTTCCAACAGAGCCAGATTCTGGCAACCTCAAGGGGCACAAATCACCCAGCAACTGCTGCATGCAAGCAAAGTTTTGCTGCATGACAGAAGATCCTCTGCAGTTATGCACTTCATTGTTCTAGATGAGTGTGGTCAGCAGATTCATTCCATCATCATCCACTCCTTTCTACACAAAACCTGAGAGTTAGAGCATCATATCAATCGTATAGGACTGTAGTGTGTCAACACAGCAGTCCAAGCACAAGCAGGGCTTCCTGCTTCATGCAGCCCGCAAACACCAACCATTTGGCATACATTAATTACTATGTAACCCAGGCGGAAGGTTGCTTTGCTCACCTATAAAATAGCTGCAACCAGCCGTGATATCATGGCTGTACTAAGTACAGATAAACCACCTAGATTGACCTTTTCACATGACCAGGCCAGACATGATCACTTTTTTAACACATGGATAGTAATATGCAGCCAGGCATCCGAAGGCTGAAAATGAACCGAGCAGCATAGCATGAACCCTGATAAAAGGGCCACGCCGAAATTTCCCAACGATCACCAGCCCACCAAAGTTAGCCACAACCTGTTGCCACATGGTTCAGGTTAGCTTGAAGGGTGCTACTAATACAATCACAGCTATGGCACAGCTCTGAATATGAACCGGCTCATGGATGAAATAATCACAAGAGCACCGCTGGTCCAAATGGTGGCACACAGCGCTGTTATTATATGACAAACGCGCCAGAACCCCAATTTCAGGTACAGTTGCGCAACATATGTACACATCCTGCTTCTACAGCTAAAAAATTAAACCCTGCTCATACATTTCAGCTGCAATATGCAGCGAGTGTACCAAACCTAGTTCTTCTTGCCATGCTTTCCAGCAGCAGCAGCTGAAAGCGATTTGCAGTCATTCTTCTGCGTAAAGCTGCAACCAATGCCCGTGAATGAGCTGCGAGCACAGGTGACACTGCAAGTGCAGCTTGTGCACTTACCGGTAGCCCCACAGACAAGGCCTGAGCAGCAATCACTGTCGCTGCTGCACAGCTGGTTGTAGTTGCCACAGGTGTAGGGCTTCTGGCAGGTTCCATAGGCCCCCTGGTAATTCCACTGGCAAACCAGTCCCTCACAGCAGGAGCCTCCACCAGCACAGTCACCACAGAGGCCAGTTTCATTCATGCAGGTCGGGGCAGTGCGCTGGCATGAGTAGTAGGACTTGCCATTGCATACGACTGCCACCTGGCAACTGCTGCCTTCGCAACAGGTGCTGGTGCCAGGCTGGCAGGGAAGCCAGGTGGGGATGCATGCCTACAGTACACGCAGGAGGAGGAGTGCAGACAAGGAAAGGCTTAAGAACCTGATACAGAAAAGCGATCAGAGAAAAGGCTGGGAGTATACAGCAGGAAATACACAGCACACGTAATGTTAAATACAAAGCAATTTTTTTTACGCTTTTAAATTTTTTTTGTGTGTTTAGTGGCTGTGAATTGGCGTTCCATGCAGTATAGCAACTCAGTTGTTTCATTAACAAGAGGTGCAATTCTTTTCTATTTTTTTCTGCTTTTTTATGAATATAAAAGCAGGTAGATCACTGCAGTCGCTCAGGAGCTGGCCCAGCCCATAAGCTGCAGAGTGACCTGGTTGCTTACCCCGGCAAAAACATAAGCGTCTCTGCAAAGGCTAGATATAACAATCAGGGCCAAGGGAAAAATGAAACAAGACTGAAACCAGTACTGTGCAGCACTCACCCCAGGGCCTGGGCTTGAGCATGTGTTGGAACCGCAGGCCTTGCCCTGTTGCCAGACCCCACCCAACTCTGTACAAGCACTCTTGGTGGCCACGGAGCACTGGTCGGTACCAACGCAGCAGCTGCCAGTAGGGGCAGACGGTTTGCCGCAAATGTTTTTATCGGCATTTTCGGCACATGTAGAGCCTTTGAACGCTTTGCCTCCACTGGCCTCACAAATAATGGACAGAATGTTGTCCTCACAGGACCTGTCTTTGCAGCAAGCGCCGAGGAAGGACGGAGATTCGCAGTTGGCTTTGTCACATGTTGTGTCGGCATTGAACGTGCCGCCCGCTTTCTTGCACTTGCTCTTGGGGCTGATAGTGCAGGAACCATCTGGATTGCAGCAGGCACCGCTGTTACTGCCGCCTGGGCCATGACCGTTGTTCTGCAGCATCATAACAAGTTAAAGCATAAGATCTCTTGTGTTTCAGTACCCCGGGGTTCATGCAGTATAGACAGCAGGCTGAGTTGCTGGTGTCATTTAAGCTGGAGTGCCTTAGGAGCAGCAGATTTCTGAAGCTGAGCTGAGCAGGTATCCAGCTTGAGGACATGTAATCCTTGATAAGCTGTGATGTTTGCAACATATCTCTTATTTGTGAGCAGTAGAAGACATAGAAAAAAGATTACTGGTCCAAAACATGCAAGATTGGCGCCAAAAAACAGGCAAGGCGGCACAGCAAGTTACACAAGCTGACATCCACAGATGGACCCTGGGCATGCATCAGTAACATGTAGTAATATATCAAAAGCACAACGCTTCTGCATTCCTTCCCAATATGAAGCCAGCGCTGCACTCACACAGCATGTTTTGTCGCTTGGACTCCTGTTGTTCCCCTGGTTGTCGTCAAAGCTAGTTCCACTTGGGCAGTCGTACTGTTTGCCCTTGCGGTCGTAATCGCTGCAGGTTCTGTAGACTGTCACAGTGACTTGGTCTCGCTCTCGGATTTCACCAGAGGTGGCTGTGACTGTGTTCCTACGGCTGCCAGTGGATCTGGCAGTGGCAGAGATTGTGAAGACCTTTTGAGCACCAGACTCCAGGTCAAAGGGTCCGCAGGACAGCTGCTGACCAGTTCGTTTGCATTCTGCAGCAGGTTGGAAATATATATATATTCAGACAGTAGCTTGATACAGAAAGCTTTAGGGTGCTGTTGAGCGCTTGTGCAGGCTGGATATGTCGCACCTTTCAAAAGCAGTAGGTGAGCAGCATGCTGGTTGGTATGGGATGCAAGAATGCACATAGCATGTTTTTAAGGTGGCTGTGACACAACAGCAGACACTGAGCTTTCTTTCCTTAGATATAAACAGGCACTGCGTTGTTTCCAGCAGACACAAGGGAGAGGAATACCGGGTAAATAAGTATGAGAGCTTGCTGTCACCTCAGATGAACGTGATCATTCTGCCTGCTGCAGATCAAGAACTGTACATTCTCATTACAACCTGATCAATGGTCAAGCAGTACCAGTTGTACACCGACTTACCAGTAGGCAGTGTTGATGGCTCAAATTTCAGACCGCCCTGTAGCTGATCCCTAACTGTTATTCCAGTGACAGGCCCACTGCCCGTGTTTTTTACTGTCACGATGTAAGTGAGTGTGCTGCCAATGACAACCTCAGTCAGGCCACCCTGCACAGTCTTGGTGATATTCAGCGTGCCGGCACCTGATCCAGGCTGACTGGGTGACTGCAGTTGCGACACATAAAAAAAGTTTATGGAGGAAGGCTCTATCTAGCAACTGATCATTATATATGTGTTGAAAAAAATCCAAAATACAAGCGTTGAGTTGATAAAAAGTTATGTGTGTGCAGGAAGGAGTTTGCGTGCAGTTGCTGTACATTTGATGTGGTTGTGTAACAACTTAATCCTCATTGTTGATGTATCCTTCTGCTGTATTGAATCGATCACATTCACATGCAGCAGCATGGTTGAAGCCCCAAAACAGGCACCAATGTATGCCAGACAACACAGGCTGTGGCTTCTGATTTCTGACACCCACATGCCACTGCTACAATTGAGCAAGAATGCTGCTGCGACAGCCAGATAGGGAACAGAGTATCATTTCTGCAACCACAAAAGACACACTTTGAAAGCCTCGCAGCGGCAGTTTCCAGAAGACTAACATTCTGCTCAGTGACTACGACTAGGACAGGTTTAGGGACTTACGCAGCAGGTGTCCTGGCTTGGTGCTGGGTTATTATCCTGGCTGCTGTTGTATGAGTAACCGCTGCTGCAGTTGAAGCTCGTGCCAGCTGCTGTAAACACCTTACAGGTGTTTGTGACGGTCACATTGCAGGTGGTAGTGGGACTGGGCACTCCAGGGGCCGTTACTGTTGCTGCGTTTTTCAAGGTGGCAACAACGGTAGCGTTTGCCCCGATCCTGAAGACCTTTGAGGCACTTGCTGCAAGGTCAAAGGGCCCGCAGGTGATGCTAGTGACAGTGGAGGTGGCTACAGTGCTGACAGCAAGAGGGGCCGAGGTCGGGACAAAGTTGCAACCTGCAGGACAATTCCATTAAACAGCAAACACAGAAAATTATCATTTGCAAACAGGTTTCTGTTTGAAACTGCAGAATGTTATATATCATATCCTGCAGACGGGTCTTCAGACTTTAGAGTCTCTTCTAGGAGAGGCAGTCGGCCAGGGGTGATTTATCTGGAATTTAAAAGGGCAGTCTTCCTTACCTGAGGGCAGGTTGGTGATGACGAGGCCAGCATCTGGAGTATCGGTGATTGTTACACCTGTGGCATCTCCGCCGCTGTTTGTAACCGTGATGTTGTAATACACGATTGACCCGATCAGCACCGAGGTGTTACCATCAACCACCTTTTTGATGTCCAAACTGGGAGCTCCTTGCCCTTGGGAGACCTGCAACAGCACGGCAGAGAATAGTCCCATCAAAGGCACTTTTGCTGTAAATTGTAAAAGCAGTGCAACCCCAGCACTAGATGTTACAGCAGAGACACAAACAATTTTAAGAAGCACTTTAGGCAGGGAGCACTGCAGACAGCATACGTTTGCTGCAGTGCCAGCAGCACAAAGTGCCTTTCAATTGATTGGATTGATCAAGCAGGGGGTTATTGTTGCAACTTTCTTGAGGACAATCTTGATCGTGTTATACAAATGAAGATGACTTGATCTGAGCTCTGTAAAGAACCATGACAGCTGGCAACATACAGAGAACCATTCTACTTGATGTGTTTATTTCTAGAAACAAAGCCACAAGCAAAACCAAAGCCACAAACTTCAACAAGGCGGTATTAGAATGTGTTCAGGGTTTTTTTGATTAATTTTCTAAACATATTCTATGAAACAGACACACTGACAGCTTGCAATGAGGTGGGCTTTTGCTGCTGCCATGGAGGAGCTCCTCGAGTTTCAGTACTGTGTTGAGAATGCAGGGAGTTATCCCTCGGCTAATTTATCTACATGAGTCTGCTGCAGGCCTGAGGACAGCATATCAAGCGCCAAGTAACATTACCCATAACCACATGACCAGAGCAGGAACTCACACAGCACGTCGACAAATCGGGGCTGGTGCTGGAACCGCCTGTTGCGGATGGAGTATATCCATTTGGACAAGGGAAGGGCTTGACCTCTAAAGTTTCGGCATCCACGGTGTAACGATCGCATGTGGCGACAACCGTGAGGTTCGCGCAGTCCATCCCCCCAGTAACGTTACATCCAAGCGAGGTTTGCTTGGATGTGATCATGGCACAGTTGAGGGCCGGGCCAGCAGAAAGGGGTGTAGCTGTGAGTTTGATGGTCTTGGAGCCAGTTGCTGCTGGCAGTTCGCCAATGAGACAGTCCCAGTCACCACCATTTGGGGAGCAAGATGCCCCTGCACAGAGTGACACAGAATGGGATACCTAGAGGCAGTGTGTTATTTGATGATATGTGACAACAGCTCTTTCCCCTTACTGCAGTTACTTGATTGTAGTGCTGACAGTTTGGAACTATGTTTAGTCAGAACCAGCAAAGTGCATGATAGTGACAGCTGTGATAACTCAGCGGCAAGAAAACAATAGTATTTATACGGCAGCTCGAGCAGGCACGGTTGACCACCAAGCAAGCGAATGGAATGGTGCACTTGACAGCATGCACAGCGTGACTGCCTGCATATAATAACCATTTGTGAATCCAGCTGTTGTTGTAGTTAACACCTGTGGTTCAAGGTGCTACAGCACAGGTAATGCCAGTAAGTACATCTGGTAAGCAGTTCAGCAGTGCGCACCATCTGCACTCTTGTACTTCAAGTTAGTCAGGGTGTCTTCAATCACTGCGTACTCAGCAGCCTCAGATGCAGCTGTGTTTTTCACGGTGATTGTGAATACCACATCAGTGCCCAGAGTGACGCTGGTCTGATCAACTGTCTTGGTCAGCTGCAAGTTGGTGCCTGGTGGCAGCAGAAGAATCAGGCACCACAGCAGCAGAAAGCACAAGAGCGAGGAAGTGATGGTGATCTGATTGGATTCAGTGAAAATTTGACTTATTGATGAGGGACTGATGAATAAAATTGATGAAGAATGGAAGCATATGACGACACGCTCATGTTTGCTATCTTTATTTTTCTTAAACGAAGGATATTATATATGTATCTTTCAGGGTGCACGTAAATCTGCAGAGAAGTTGCAGCTCTGTACTGTACACAAAGCCCTGAATTCGATTTACTTTAAACCCTAAGCTGCAGCACATAGTGGATTGAGCAGTGTAACAAGCGACAGTAACCACCTGTTGGACTCTATGACTTCAAATAAAGTAATAAGACAAATTACTTAATACATAGATAGAATGATGGATAGATGAATAAATAAATAGATTTAGTTACATAAACAGATAGATTGATAGATAGATAAGAAGATAGATAAGTAACAACCCTCTGCATGCCATCAACTCACTGTTGAGACCAGAAGTTGTCATATTGCCAACAACATCAACTTCGCAGCTGTCCTGGTTATTTGTTGGATTCACATCTGTGTCTGCTGAAACCACCACGATGTTCGACATTTTGCCGATCTCGACAGCCTTGGCTGTGAACATGAAGATCTGTGAAGCTCCACAACTGAGAGTCACGCTGATCGTGCATGTCAAGTTTTGGCCAGTTACAGTGCATGCGGCTGTACACAGCAGCAGCAGCAGCAGCAGCAGCACGTATAGTCAGAGAAAGTATACATTTCTTGATAGACAACTGATGTACAATATAAGCAGGGGGATAAAAGCCACAAAGTGACTTTAGGAAGAGGAATTCTTATCTGATGTGGACACTTAACTGCTTCATCAAAACAGCATAGTAATGGTGATTTGATGCCACCAGACATAGATGTTTATGTGTTTTGGCATTAACTGAAGGAGGAAGTATACGCTCGCTCATTTCTCTGCTTACTGCACGTGCATTGAAGCTTACAAATTCTTATTCATAGACAAACTATAGAAATTAAACACAACTCCAGCAGCACTTACGGCTTGGGTAAGCGTTGCATCCAGCCGTCACCCCTCCGTTGTTGGTGTTGGAAAAGGCCAGGATTGAAGGCAGAGTATCTGTGAAACTGACACCAGTCACATCAGTTTGTCCCTGAATGCAGTACCAACAACAGCAGCAGCGGCAGCAGCAGCAGCAGCGTCTTAATAACAGGTCTCTCACCCATCCCCACAAGGTGACTCTTTTGGGTGACTTCCATTGAGATGAGATTGAGATGAAGGAGTTGAGTGGTAGTCCAGGGAAACTTACTACACTGTGCAGGCATCTCAAAAGCAGCTAACAATGGGGGACAGCAAGTAACAGGGATATTCTATCACTATTTCATCAAATGTTACATATCTGTAAAACATATTTTGCCATTTCTAAACATTTTATTATCTATAATCAACAGCCAATGAGTATAAATTTCGAATCTGATCGCAAGCAGTATGCATGTGCTATGTTGGTGGCACACATGCTGCATCTAACAAAAAAACTACTGAAAAAGAAAAACCTGATAAGAATCAACCCTGCCAGCATACATTATATACAAAGGCAAGCACTGCGTGCAGGTTTTCTCTACTGTTATTTTACAGAGCTGAGCTTGTCTTTGCTCACACACAACCGTCAGATATAAGCGGCTGTGTTACAAATGCAATGGAAAGGTAGTTAATATAGGTAGTGGATATTCAGCCAAGTACCTGGTTCGTCACAACAATTTTGAATGTGACATCTTGGCCCTGCATCACTGGATTGTTCATAACTGATTTTGACACGCTCACATCAGAACAGAGAGAGCCTGTTAGCTCATTCAAGGTCTGAGAAGAACAAAGGTCCCCAAAACTTGGCACTGCAGCAGCAGCAGCAGCAGCAGCAGCAGCGGCAGCAGCGGAGTCGGGCAAGTACAGACTACTCCGCAGTACAGTACAAGCTGTTGGAATTATTACAGCACTCACCTAGCAACTTGAGGCTGGCATGCCTTGTGCAGGGTTAGATGGTCTGCTGATCTTTTTGTCAAATTTAAAGCAAAATAACATGCCATACAAGATACAAGCACTTTTGGTGTAAGAGCTCCTGCAGGATGTTCCTGCAAAGACATGCTAACAATATGAAAGTCTTCTAGTCCTTGCAGAAAGATGCAGCAAGGTGCATACCTGGAAGCATCTTAACACCGCTGGGGGGGAACTGCAGAGGCTTTGAGCCGATTATTATGGGAACTACCGGGATACCAGCTTGATTGCAGACCTCAACTGCGACACAAGACAGGATGATAACAGTTTCAAATTCAGGTGACAGAGATTTGCAGAGGAATAGATAGTACATGATGACAATAGTTTTAAATTCAGGTGACAGAGATTCGCAGAGGAACAGATAGTACATGATGACAATAGTTTTAAATTCAGGTGAGAGAGATTTGCAGAGGGATAGATAGTACATGATGACAGTATTTTCAAATTCAGGTGACAGAGATTCGCAGAGGGATAGATAGTACAGGGCACAAGGCATGATCACAATCAATGTCTATTAAAAGTGGCCAACCAGAGCGGGCAGAGAAGCAGGCAATTCAAAGAGCAAAAACATGCTGGGGTTCCACCAGCAATGAGATAAATTGAGATTTGAAATGAGATGAATTGAGACTCAAAATGAGATAAGTTGAGATTCAAAATGACATAAATTGTGATTCACAATCAAATAAATTGAAATTCGTTATGAGATGCTGCTGAACCTGGTGGGGTACCAAGCACTTTGTTGTTTGATACTCACACTGCAAGTGGGCTGCATCAAGTCATGGGTTGTGTATAAGGCGTTGTTGTTAAGAGCTGTCCCACAAACTAGGTGGCAGTAAATCAGTAAATTTCTTTTAGTCTCTTATACCATCTAGATAACTAAGGAAAACTTTATTATGTCATTATAATACAAAACATATTTATTATTTATTATGTCATTCATCAAAGTGATTCGTTTGTCAAACAGTCACTCACTGCTGGAGCTCAGATTATCAGATCCACATTGTGAACCTTCGTCGTCCTGCAGTGGCAGAAAATAGATCCGTGATCGAAGCGCCAAGGCAATGCAGCAACCCATTTTTTTCCACTATGAGTAAATGATGTATAGATATATTTTGAAGTGTTATGAACCAGCAAGTCAGGCAGTCTTCCTTACTGCAAGCCTCAATGACAATATATGTGCCGTTCGACAAGCTGCTGCAGCTACCACTGGAAAAAACAAGCACAAGGAGTTCCACCCATCCCTTTATTATCACTTGAGACTGCATCCATTTACACTTTGTATACTTTACCAAACATTTAAAAATAAAAAGAAAAACGCACTTACAATATTTGCTTTTTCCAATACCACTGCATGCACATAATACTATCACACTTGTTGCTTAGTACATGCATACTTGACATACATATGCAACGTATGCATGGCCGTATGCCCACTCACTGAGGAGCCAGTAAAGCTACAGGGTGAAGAGCCAGCATTTATATTGCCATCAGTGATAAGCACAACAATCCGCTTGAGACTGCCATAGCCATTGGAGAGAATGCCAGAGGAGGGTCCACCATAGCATTCTGCAACAGCAACAGCAGCAGCAGCAGCAGCAGCAGCAGCAGCACAAGTCAAGCAGTCACCACTCATTGGCAGTTGCCGCTCTGCAGTATACCTCAAGGCGCCTGTGATGCAAGTGCTTCCCTAGCAGCTTGTGATTTTGCAAGTGGCTCGCTCGTCACTTGTGAGAGGAACCAAACTCTGCGCTGGCGGCTGCAATGCATTGTTCCTGCTGTCTTAGGTTAGCAACTTCATCAGCAAATTGTCATGTGTCTTATTGCAATGCTGAGCACTTCGGTACATTGATTTCACTTGAAGTCACTTAAGTTGTTTTCAGATGCAGGAACACGACAATGTAGGAACACGACCATGATTTGTAGCCTTTTTTAAGCCTTAGAAACATACCGCATCAAAAGCAGGTTTGAGTGGGCACATGCCTGATCATAAACATAGACATAAATCTGCCGTTACAGGGATTTGATCCTGTCAACAATAAGCCAACGATTGATTTTGATCAAGACATCATATCCAAACGGAACAACTTACGTTGAATGCCAGCGGCTGCGTTGGTGTGGCCACCAGCAAATGTGACCTTGTTGATGGCTGTCGTGGCAGCAGCAGCAGCTGTCAATGCTTCCAAGCCCGGGCATGCTGCGGCCGAGTCGGAGAAAACACTGGCACAATACATGGAGGCTACAGCAGCAGCAGCAGCAGCAGAAGCAGCCGAAGATGCAGAGCAAAAGGGAGGGAGGGGTACGTGATCAACAGCAGCAGCAGCAGCAGGGTTTAGACACTTCAGGGGTTGCAGCAGTTGAAACATGGAGCAGCAACGGTAGGACTGAGAGGAGTAGAAGCAGTGTAGGATGAAAGCCTCCAGGGGGGCTGATGAAGTACAACAGTACTAGCTTCTGCTATGGCAGCGTCTTGCAGGTTGTGTAGGCAAGCATTGTGCAGGTTCGCGGCCTGTACGGGGAGGCATTGATCGCAAATGCAGCATTGCTACTAGCAGTCAGTTGCCAAGTAACCAAGTGTGAGCAATGTTCTCACCAGGGGCCTCAATTTTCACTTTGTTGATCATGGCTTCCACAAAACTCTTCACAAGCCCGAAGTTAGTTGCGGTGATGGAGCTGGAGGCATCAATAGCAAAGCAAATTGCCAAGCCATCGCCGTTTGCAGAGCTGGAAGGAAGGGCAGCAAGCAGGCCCACTACCAGGCACAGGAGCAAGTCCCTCCTGCGTCCATGAGAGCCCATGTTTGTAGCTATGATAAGATGTTTTGAACCTTTTGTGGAATATGGGCGATGCACCGCTTCGTTGCGGGGCTGGAACGTGCGCGTTGGTCGTGTGTTGGGCTGATGGCTGGTACGATTGGACTTGGTGAACTACCTGCAGAAACCAGAAGACTGTGGTCAGTATAATTGTATGCTATAAACTTTTGAGAGCTTCGAGGCATCATTGCACAAATGCTGAGACAAATTTGATCCTTTTCTCCAACTAGATGGCATACGCTGCGTGCGGATGCAAAGCTTCTGCTCGCTTGTATAATTGACAGTAATAAGGAATGCTGCTGAGTGCCAGACAACGCAAGAACCCGCAAGCGGTTAGTGACACACAGTGTCGCAGAGGGGCATTGCTCGTACCACTGCAATGAATGCGGATCACCGCACAAACCCTATTCTCACATCCATATATATGCAGGTATGAGGCAGAGAGCACTTCATAGCACATTTGCTGTATTTGCAGATCATGCTAAGCATTGGTACCTCGCGCTTCTGCCCGCAGCCGATAAGTAACGTATCGCACACCTGTAACTTGATCCGTCTAAGAATGTGTAGCAATGAAGATTTTGCTGGTGAGTGGGAGCGCTGGTGGCTGTGGCGAATGATGCTGGTAGGAAGTACTGGCCTGCAGAGCCAAAGCTGATTGGGTGGAATAGGCCTCTTGTTCACCAGGTAGCATGCTGACTTCAGAAACTGTTGAGGATAAGCGTCTCAGGGTCGCAAAATCCTTAAGTAAGCAGAGCCAACCGTGTCATGTCTGCATTTGAGAATAACACACACTGTTACATCGGTCGAAACGGGCCATAGCAGAGCTTATGCTGCACACTTTCCAAGGATGCAAACTTTGCAGCAGGATATGGGCTCATTCTTACACAGGAAACGGCGTCGTGGGCAAATTTGACCGTACTGGTCTGGACACAAGTTTTGCGTCACACTCACTCCGCGTCATGGCTCGAGGCCCACAGACGGTTGGGCCCACTGTTCGTATATGGTGTAAGAAGCATAAACATACTGGTCAGCCACCAGAGCTGTTGTCGCCCATTGAACATGTGTAAGTCTTGCGTTGTGCTGTCCGTATTGCAGCGTTTGCGCACTATCCGCGCTCCTCAATCTGACGACCATAACGAGGCACCAGCTTCGGCACCAGCTTCCGTCACTGCATGCGTGTTACGGTTGGTGCGCGCTGAGCACAACAGACACTCCACTTTGTACTATGCACACAACAACATTGGTTGACCTGCAGACAGCTGTACAGCATCGATGTAGATACCTGTCGGGTTATACGGTTGCTTGCCAACAGCAGCATGCTGCAGTGCTGGCCTCGAACAGCAGATGGAGGTCTAGACCAGATCTGGGTGGACCCCACTTCAAGAGCGAGCTCGCTGTAGCAGCGGAGTTTAAAATTTCAACGGTTGGTCCTCATTTGAGAGATGCTCAGCATAAACCCCAAGCACATGTGATGTGATGGTTGACAAGCTCATTGATCGATAGACACAGCCTCATTGCAGCTTGCAGGCGCCGCCTGTGGCTTTTCAATGCACAGTGCACTCGGTCAGAAGCTGCTCAGCCTGTCACGAGCTGCTCATCTAAGGTGACTAGCATTCAGTGAGCATGCAAAGAAAGTGTAAGTTCAATTCCGAACTAGTAAATTGCAGTGCAACTTGCGGCATGCTGCATTCCTGCTCAGTGAGAAGCAGCCAACGCCTGGCTGAGTTAATCGATCTTGCGGCTGACTGTTAGATCTTTAGACTCTGCTACTAGTAGGATATTTACGCTCTTGCATAGTGGTGCTTAACAAATGAAGGACTTCAACGGGAATAACAATAGTTGTTATTATCAAAGAAATCAGTTATGCACGAATGAGATACCACAATACACGGTGATCACAGCCAAACGACCATAAACAACCTCACCGAGTAAAAATTTCTTTAACAGTTTACGACTAGTGGCTGGTAGCAAGACTTACTCCTCATGCCTCAGGCTCAGAGTCAGAGAGGTCCAGGTCCCCCCTTGGGTCCTGAAAAATCAGGCTGGTTGCTAGACCTGATGACTAAACCCTCACCTACCACCACAGGCACCTTCCCATCCAACTCCAAAACCACAACCTCATTTGAAACCCCAGCCTGCAGGAAACTGCCCGGACAGAATAACGTCATTTGTGGCCCTTGATCTGCCCAATAACGCCCCAAATGAAACCCATTCACCCAAACCTCGCCTCTGCCCCAGCCGTCTCCAAAAACGAGATACGTGTCTGCGAGTCGATCAGATGGTACTGTGTCATTGCTGCTGCTGCTGCTGCTGCTGCTGCTGCTGCTGCTGCTGCTGCTGTTAGCACTGTCACCAGCATTATCAGCAGCAGCAGCAGCAGCAGCAGGGACTTGGAGGAACCCCCTTAGCAGCAGCGGTCCCAGCATATTTCCTTGCACATTGAGTATGTTGGCTTCAGCTGCTGCTGCTGCCAGGCCTGCTCTGATTGAGGCCACACCTCGTGCTGCTGCTGCAGCAGCACCGTTGCCGCCTGCTGCTTCTGCTGCTGCTGCAATGATGGCTTGAGCTTGTGCCTCAGCTACTGTGGCTATGAAACCATGGTCTGCAGGTATACTAGCGTTAACATCATCGCTGCTGCTGCTGTTGCCATCACTGCTGCTGCTGCTGGCTGCCTTGTCAGAAGACGCTCCATTCAGCAGTATAGCGCCCTGCTGCTGCTGCTGCTGATGTGAACTCAAAACTAAGGGGTTCCCTTGTGTGGCTGTGTCATGGCCACTACTGATGCTGCCAGCAGCAGCGGCAGCAGCAGCAGCAGCAGCATTAATCTTCCAGTGAGCACCTGCACCCCCACCTTCAGCAGAAGCCTTCTCACTCACAACCACAGGTCTCCAGGGTAAATTCAAAACACCAAAACCCGCATTGTGTCCTTTGCGGGAATTGAACCCCAGATCTCCACCACCTGAGAGACACAAGTGGTAAACCCTCCAACCTGTTAGTATTGTCTCATTTCTGGGCGTAACAAGTGTTACATTGCCGATGATGCCCTTTGGATCGTCCAAGGTGCCTCCAAAAGCAGCAAAGTTATTGCGGCCAAAGGGCCAGACAAGTAACTGGAGAATGTGGCCGGAACCACTGCTGCTGCTGCTGCTGCTGCTGCTGCTGCTGGACGATTGCACAGAGCTAAGCACTTTCCTACTACTTGCTGTCACTGCTGCTCCTGCTGCTGCTGCTGCTGCTGCTGCTGCCTCATCCTTAGTTTTGATTGTGGGCTGTTGTTGCTGCTGCCGTTTGCTGCTGCTGCTGCTGCCGCCGTCAGCAAAAGGCATGGCTGGCAGCTTAATCGCCTTTGGGGCGCCTCTGTAGCTCCTGCATGTCGACAGCAGCAGCAGCAGCAGCAGCAGCAATACGTGTGAGAAGCAGTGTTATGCGCAATAATGTGTGAGAGAGATAGAGTCTTGCAACATTTGATGAGCTGGCAAATGAACTGACATGCGAGGGGGCCACCACCCAGGGATGACCCTGCCATGCTGCTGCTGCTGATCCTGAACCTGAGGGTCCTGGTACGTATGCAGTATTTATTCCAAGATAACATCTATTGCTGCTGCTGCTGCTGCTGCTGTCTGCATTGCAAACCTGGTGATGCTCATCATGTCCCATCAAACACAAAACAGACACTGACAGAAAAAAAAACTGCAGCTGTACTGCCAAAGATAACACACTGCTTTTTGCTTCTTCACTAAATTAAGTGACTCAATACATCATAATCCTTTAAAATCACAGCTAATGTAAGGCAATCATTGTTGTTATACCCTCCTCTGAATAAAATTATATAATTTAATTATGTACTTATGTGTTTATGTGTTTATGTCTTCATGTATTTATGTGTTTTTGTATTTATGTATTTATGTGTTTTTGCATTTATGTGTTTTTTGTTGTGTTGTTATTGCTGTCTGAGAGTGTGTTCAGCAGGAGATCTTACCTGTCAACAAACTGTCCATCAAAAAACACCCAAACGGTATCATGAGCCGCCAGCTCCAACACCCCACCTGCTGCTGCTGCTGCTGCTGCTGCTGCTGTCGATTCGATGGTAGTTTCATACACAATCAGGCCATAGTACTGCCCATACTGTTCCATTGGCATTGGAAGTGAAGATTCAGACAGCACTGATGATCTCAGATGATCATGTTGTCGCTGCTGCTGTTGCTGCTGCTGCTGCTGCTGCAGCAGCAGGTCCTTGCTGCAGTAGCCGCTGCTGCTGCCCCAAACGGAGCAGCTGCCACTGAGCTGCGGCAGTGACTCCATGACATACATCCCCTCTCTCAGAATAACATTGTTATATGACGTAACAGGGACGTTAGGAGGTACTGCTGGCAGTTGAGAAGGATCTAAACCCTGTGCTGCTGCCAGTACATCACGTATAGCAGAGAACTTGCTGCTGCTGCTGCTGCTGTTGCTGGCAGCAGCAGCAGTGTTGAGGTCTATATTCCCGTTGTCACCTACAGGACAATTATAGTCATATGACGTTATATGTGGGGCGAAGATTTCCCGCCCTGTCTGGACACTGCTGCTGCTGCTGCTGCTGCTGCTGCTGCCAAGCCGCTGCTGCTGCTGCTGCAACTTTGCCAGATTATGTAATCTCCACAGCTCAGGTGCTGGGGCCATCCCAAAACCCTTATTGCTACTAAACCTCATCTCTGCATCAAACAGCAGCAGCTGCTGCTGCCGCTGCTGCCACTGCTGCTGCCACTGCTGCTGCTGCTGAGGCTTTACAAAACTCTCAAACACGTTTGTGCCTGCCCAGGGCCCAAAGTTGGTCCCCCCATGCGCCATATACAAATTAACGCTGCCTGTGTTATTTTGATATGTTACAATGTCACTTAGGGTTTTAGCAACTGCTGTCGCTGCTGTGTGTGCCATTGGTTCACCCCAGTGGGTCAACCAGCCGGTGTAGTACTCAACACAGAAGGGAGGAGACTTTCCAGGAGGATTGAACCTACAGCAGCAGCAGCAGCAGCAGCAGCAGCAGCAGCAGCAGCAGCAGCGGTGGCAGCAAAGACAACCTAAGCCAAAAAACGAAGAGTGCACAGAAAACGAATTTATAAATAAGGAACTCATACATATGTGGTGGTCTTGATGACAACTACTACTTTCGCAAGTGGGCTGCAAATACTGTGAGTAATATAACCAGTCATTGTATACAACTATATTATATATTTTTTATACTATCATGTAATAATGATACTGATAATCGACCTTTGATCATCTGTTTATAAGTAGATACTGCTGGCTGCTTTTGCAGTAAATGCTATCAGTCAGAGGTGCAGTGTTTCAATCCGGCTACCTGTTTTCAAGCATCAGAATGTACTCAGATGCATTGTACATGTAGTTTCATTGTCCAGTAATAACGCTTGAATTTATTGATACTTCAAATTGCTTGACACTGGGCAGGCACACATGATCTTAATTGATTGTATATACGATTAAAATAATTAACATATTTTACATTACATGTTAATCACATAAACACTTGACAAAACATAAACGTCTGTGCAATCAACCTTTTCTGCAGTGCGAATGCTTCAGCCACGTTGGTAGTTGGTCCAAAGTCAACAGTGGTCAACACATCACCACCCGGTAAACTTCCCATCATCAGCGGCAGACTGGCAGCACCATCAACAGTGTATAAGATGACCTGCAGCAGCAGCAGCAGCAGCAGCGGGAATATACTATCATAAGCACCAGCACTAGCTGAGTGGCTGCAATGCTGAGGACACTGTACAAATCGAAAACAATGCAGCAGCTATGAAAGCCATTCAGGTATGCAAGGTGCCAGCAGCAGCAGCAGCAGCAGCAGCAGCAGCAAATGACGTACCTTATCACCCATGTACTGCCTGACCAGTGCCGCCAGGTGTCTCAAGTAGGCCTTGTCACCACCATAATAACCGTACTCATTCTCAATCTGTATCAAATCACAGCAGCAGCAGCAGCAGCAGCAGCAAAAACATTGTTGTCAATGCTGGAGACATATCAAAATGATGCTGATGCGCAACAGGCAACTTACCATACCAGATGAAATGAAATGAAATACACCAACCCCGGCCCCTGAGGGCACTCTTGTAGGAGTAATAAAGTCACTCATAGAATATCTGAATCCAGGCAAAAGATTTGATTTAAGGCAACCTTGAAAGACACAAAACGCTCAAAAAAAAACACCCTCACAAAAATAAAATCTGCATTCCACAATTATGTGGTTCCTGTGAATATACTAAACAAGCAGCAGATAAATTCAACCCTAATCAACAGCCACTGTCAAGCAGCATCAGTCACAGTTGACGCTGCTTTGCAGTGGCTGTTGATTAGACTTAGATTTATCTGCTGCTTGTGCAGTATATTCACATGAACCACACCACCAAGCTAACAAACACTGTGTATGTGTCCTGTGGACCTAATGCGAACATTCTGTGAAAATTCTGTGAAAATTCTGTGGAGACAATAATTGGTTTTGATCTGAAACAAGCATATCACTGTCTTATTCGATATTATTTATCACTACTATTGGCTCAGGAAAAAGAAGATGTGCTGTGGCACCATCCCCTATATATAATAACACGATACTTAACGACATACCTTCACCATCACCACTGAATATTTTTGGCCACATGTAAGTCCTGCCAGCTAAACTCGCTTTTCTGTCTCAAAAATATTACATTATTCATTATATGTTTTTATATATCTTTCTATTTCCTATTTCAGATAATAACATACCTGCACCATTACCACTGGTCCTCCTTTTTCATAGGTAAGTCCTGCCAGTCGTGGCAGCAGCACTCCCCACCAGGCATCAACAAGAGTCAGGTAGCCTGGATCGCTGCTGCGCAGCTTCAGGCTGCTGTTTTGGGCCAACAGCCAAGCAGGAAAGCCGCCAAACTCCCATTCTGCATTGAACAACACTTTCTCCGGTTGATAAATGTCCGGTTGATAAAGAGAGATATTGTACTAACAGTCACATGTATGATGCATTTTGTTTATGCATCATTGTATTCATTTGAGTGACAGTTTCTTCAACGGCATCTTTATTGAAACCCATCCTCAGCAGCAGCAGCAGCAGCAGCAGCAGTGGAGCATTCACCAATTATAAGCTGGCACACTGCCTTGATATATAACACAATAGCCTAGTGACACCCCTAACAACCTGCTGTGCTTAACACAGGGTGGATAGGTACATCACTCACCATAAATACAAAAACATCTATACAAACAAAACCAGGTAACTCATACATATCAACTATGAACGCCTACCATAAGAAGCAAAAGTAAAATGTATAGATAATATGTTTTTTTACTATTGTAACATTTCATATTCATTTCATTTGTATAAATTTATCTAGTTCTGAATGTTTACTTCAGTAATTTATTTTCAAAAGCACCACACCTGCACATATGTAAGGTCCTGGCCTGAGCAGCACCATCAGGTCCAGCTCTGCTGCCAGCCTGATAAAACCTGGCAGGTCCCGCCAGCCTTCAAAGGGCAGGACCCCTTCAGGTCCAGGAGATGGCTGGTGAAAGTTCCAGGGAATGTACAACTGTGTCGGAAAAGCAGCAGCAGCAGCAGCAGCAGCAGCAGCAGCAGCAGCAGCAGCAGCAGCAGCAGCAGCAGTGGTGGTGGCAACAGCAGCAGGCGAAAAATGCAACGGGACAGAGTGAGACACACTATACTGGCCACACGATATTTATGCCCTTTTCACAGAACATTATTCAGGAGTTGTGTATGGTAGTAGCTTGAATCAGCTTGTGAAATACTGAAAGCTTTCTGCTGCTGCGCTGTTACAGCACTGCTACAGCTGCTGCTGCTGCTGCTGCTGTTGTGATACTGCTGCAAACAGTTAAACAACCACAGCGGCCTCAACCAGCCAAAACTCCCCAGATTGCAGCAGCTTGCAGAACCTTCACCTGTACAAAGCATTCGCCACAATACACTATGTACTGTGTTCTGCTTGAACCCTGAGGTAAACGCTGCTGCTGCTGCTGCTGCTGCTGCTGCCACGCTACAATGTATGCAATGCACACCTTGCCGAGGCAACACACAGCTGTCCGTAACACTGTGAGGTGAACTACATACGTAACCTAGAAAGTAGGCTGCAGTAAGTGAGCATCATGTCCTTGATGAGGACCAGATATTTAATGCAATAATCTTGTGCAGTTCAAGTTTTGGACTTGTAGATGAATTCACAGTAAAATTCTCACACACCTGTATTGCATTCAGCCCCATTGCTCTAACCCTCATCAATCTGTCACGCCATAGGTCAGGTGGGATTCGATGGTAGTGGATCGACCCTGACAGAATCCTTGTGGGCTGGCCATCACGAATGAATTGGTCGTTCTCAATCGTAAATGATCGGTTACCGGCTGCCGTTGTGGAACTGCTCGACGCTGCCAGCGCTGGTTGGGTAATGTTGTTCGCCGCAGCAGCGGCTGGTGTTGCTGTTGCTGATGAGAACGCCGACTGTAAGCCCGCTATCACTGATGGGTGATGTGCAATCGTTGTTAGTAGCGCTATAGTTATGCATGTAAATGCGAAAAGCGTGCGCCGATGTCTGCATGACGAAAATTTGGCCATAGTGATGATACTGTCTACTGGTCCGTGCTGCAGCTGTTGCTCTTGATTCACGGGTGCCTGCATGATACAAGCGGGTTGTGAAGGTACATTGCAGCGGATGGGATCACTGTGTGGCCTCAAAGCAGCGAAGCGGGCACTCGACAGCTCAATTATGCTGCGATGCAAAACGCTGGATGCTCAACGCCTACGCACACACAAACCACAAACGCTGCCAACGCATGTACAATAAGCCATCTTTCCGTACCGTCAAAGTATTTAGGCAAACAACCCTTGGGTCTTTGAAACAAAGTGCTCAAGGTCGCTTCGTGACCAGCAACCACATGGTGGTTAATGCCCACGCCTCATCACCTTGAAGTGAGAATACAGCTTCTCATCAACGCTTGTAATCAGAGTTTCTACAGCTAAAGCGGGCGAATGGGCATTATAACAACATGTTGACTCATCCGGTTCGGTACCTTCAAGGCATCCGCGCGCACGCCGTTCCATGCGCGCCACAAAACAGGCGGTGATTACACATAAACTCAGCTTCATGCATGGAATTGCGCAAGGTCAGAAGTGACGGTCGTGGGTACATGTATTGTTCTGGGTGATCAAAGCTGGCCTAGTCTTTGTCAGTGTGATTCTTCATTTGATGGCAGAGTATAAATGTTGAACAACATCGATCACGTTGAAACCTGCTGATGAAGCACCTACAGGTTGCTCAGCTCAACTGCTCATGAGCATGGTTGATCAGGCTAACGAGAGAACTTCTCTTGAAGGCATTGTTATCCAGCCGACGATCATGATCTTGATCAAGCCTTGAATGGCAGGATTGCTATGGCTAATGGGTAACTTATATACATGATCTTGATCAAGCCTAGAAGCCCATCTCACTGAGCTGGCAGCCTAGTGAGCTTGCCACTGCTGTGCTCAGCTGAGCCCTGACCGTCAGGCAGGGCTGCCCTAGGCAGTACTTGCTGCTCAGTGTATATACACACACACAATGTTTATACACACGTATGCGTGTACGTACATGTGCAGCCTCGGGCACAATGCAAAAGAGATAGAGCCATGCACTGCAAGTCAGTTGCAGCTGCAACCATGGATGAGCTGGCAAGTAAACTGACATGCGAGCAAGAAAACACTGTTTTTTTCAGAAAACACTGTTGTTGTTTTCAGAAAAAACACCTAACACGGTATGGCACGTGGCACACCGCGGTTTCACAAACGATAGCCTTACGCTGCTGAGCATTGGGCCTGATGCCATTTAATTCTGTAATCCCCAACGCTTGTACATGTGAACAAAACCTCAAGCTCAGCTGCTTCAGCCAGGTGGTTGAAACGAACTGCTGCCATTCTGCTCTACCGCTACCGCTGCTGCCCTGCCCCCGCCACCACTGCTGCCATCGCTGCTGCCACATTGTTGCTGCCGCACTGTTGCTGCTGCTGCTGCTGCCACAGTATTGCTGCCACTGCTGCTGCCACACTGTTGCTGCCACACTGTTGCTGCCACCGCTGCTGCCACATTGTTGCTGCCACAGTGACAGTGACTGCTACAGTAGCAGCTGCTGCTGCCATCGCTGCAGCGCTACAGCGGCCATGACCATAGCTACGACCATAGCCGCTGCTGCTGCTGTTGCCCTGATGACGCTGCTGCTACAGCTCACTTCTCCCACCACAGTGGTGGTGATGTGGGCAACCTTGCTGTCAGAATCTCGCACCCGCTTGCCGTTATCAACAGTTGATGCTCGAATTGTGCGCTGCGTTGTCCGTCTGCTGTGACTGCTGTCCATCCGTCCGGCCACATGACGTCCCGCCAAGTGCCCATATTGACCATTGGCTCAATTGTGAAGACCTGCCAAACACAAAAACACATACATATAGCACATATGCATATGGATGGTAATAATAGTCAGACAATCCGCCTGCGAAACATCGGGCGCGGCGATGGCAGTAAATGCTATGGCTGATGGTATCGATTATTATTATACTATATAATATATAACACATATACAGCATGTTGATTCAGTACTCCAATGTTGCTTGTAGTTGCCTGAAAGACAGATGTATTGTGTTATGCCCATGATATTGGTATTATATGGACATATAATTGATCCACACTCATATCATAAATAAAACAATGAATGAATGAATGAATATATGTCCATGACCGCAGGATATTGGCATGCCAGTTGGTATTTGCTCCTGTAGGATGCCACAATTTAGGGGCAAATATATGGTCAGGTGACCTGGTATGACTCATACTAAAAGCTCATCCTAGAATATTCACAAAATTGACATTGTATTATTATACTGTATGAATCTAGTATGACTAAAACTAATTCAGTATGATACTGCTTTTAATTTTTGAATATTATTTAATAATCAATATTATTAAAAATGGTATTATGAATGGTTGCTGCTCACCTGTCCCTCCTTCATGACCCCCACTGCTTTGTTGTGAGCATAATGTGGGATGTTGGGTGCCACATGAAATAGATCACCAATACCGTGACCACAATACGTCTTCACAACAGACATCCTACAGCAAAGGATAAGTATTTGCAGTGATAAGTGTTTGCTTAGATATTTACGTTCACATGCCACCCTGCCTGTTGCACATTTTGCAGAAAATAATGTAATATCAAGATTTCTAGGTTGCTCGCTGCACTGATCCTGCTCGTTTAATATGCCACAACAATCCCAATACTCAATGAGATCATCACAGTCATGATTATACAGAAATCATACATCACGATGTCAACTTATAGTACATGAGATTAGTTACATAGTATTTGTAACATAAAACTCGCGTATCTCCTCACCCTGCTTGTTGTACGTTCTTGCTGATGATGTCCCCTAGGTCCCGGTACCTCACACCCGGTTTACACGCCTCAATGGCCTTCATCAGGCTGTCATGAGTCACCTTGATAAGCTCCTTGCTCTTATCATCCACCTGCATGTTATTTAACATGTTATTTGGTGTTACAAATATGTTATGTATCATATACTGTTCTCAATGGCACAGGCATCTGGAATAAGTGAGTGGCAACAATATGGAGTGAGCAACCCTACTATTAATTGTCCACTTTTTTTGTCAAAATTGAGTAGGTTTTTTTTTTTAACATTGAGTATTTTGGAAAACATACTGTGAAATAAGTCAGATTTTAAATTTGTAAGAAGGCACCATGGCACATATACAAGCCTCCAGCAGTCTGGTACTGCGAAGCTGCATGGAGCTGCGGCTTGTACCTGCTGCAGGAATAAAAGCAGATTGTAATTTGGGAAACTCAATTTCTCTACTGCTGTACTTATTCCAACACTACAAAGAATGATTACAGAGAGTGTGCTCACGTTCTTTTTTAAAATATCCGCAAAAGGACAACAAAAACAGATGCAATGAGCCTGAACATATTTCTAGTGGAGGTATCAAGCCCATGCTCAACAGTTGGGGCATCTTCAGCAGTGAATAAATAACGTCCTGCGTTTTTAGTATATCATTATATATACTATATATGGTTGAAGAAAATGTATACTATCATTATATATACTATATATGGTTGAAGAAGATGTATACTATGTTGGTTGAAGAAATGAATGTGTTATCACAGACATAGTACTATGCTATGCTGGCCCCAACTCACATTTCCAACTACAAATGTTTCATTCAAGTCGCCGTGGTATCCACCAATGTATGCTGTGACGTCCACGTTCACGATGTCGCCATCTTGAAGTTCACGCTGGTCCGGAATGCCGTGACAAATCACCTGTGGCAGCAGTAGCAGCAGCAGCAGTGGCGGCAGCAGCAGCAGCAGCAGCAGCAGCAGCAACAGCAACAGCCGCAGCAGTAGTCAGATAACTTCTTAGGTTGGAAGATTCTTCAAGACAAATGAGAGATTTATCAACCAATTGTAACAGCAAGACAAAACAAGATATGGCGTCCCAACAAACATATACAATATATCATGCTTTGCTGTTCCTTAGATTGACATGAGACACTGTGCTCAAAAGGCATAATTTTTAAAATTGATCTCAATAATTGTGGTAATAATAAGACGACAATAAGAATATTATACATAGATTAGTATATTAATATAATTCAGTGATACAATGATTCATTCAGCAAAATATGCTACAACAGCAGAGGGTTGAGGTTTTTGAAGTCAATCTCACCTCGTTGACGCTGGTGCAGACTGATTTTGGAAAGTTGTAGTAATTGAGTGGTGATGGATATGCGCCTGCCTCCACCATGGCTTCATGAACCTGTGGCAGCAGCAGCAGCAGCAGCAGCAGCAGCAACAGCAATGACAGCGGCAGCACGGTCAAGATTTACGACTCAGAAAACTGCACCCGCTTGCCAACTGGAACACTTCTACACGCATGGGCTGTTGTAGATGTTTCTTTCATCTGCTGCCCTTGAATCATCTGTAAATACAAAATACCCAAATACCCCACCAAAACAAACTCGCCAATGAACAGACAGAGAGCGGGGCACGACACTCTATCTATCTCATCTGTTGTCACGCCTGGCTTCAAAGCTTCGCAAATAAAACAATCGAAACATTGTTGATTAATTTATTAATTATTACATTATTGTAATACATCATCATGCAGAGTATACAAATATTGTCTATCAAATCACCTGCAGATATATTCATCACACAACAGTTGTGGGCAATAGTTCCTGCTTACCACTCTATCAATCTCATCTGTTGTCACGCCTGGCTTCACTGCTGCATGTGCCGCATCCAGCACCTCACGTCCCACCCGGCAAGCTCTCCTGATGCCTGCTGCTTCATCAACCGTTCGAATTGCCACGGAGCGCTGCTGCCGGCTTTCTACTTCTTTTTCGGGGTAGCCGGTGACGGCGTAGTCTGGCTTGGGTATGTGGTCTGGTACCTGAGCGGCAGCAGCAGCAGCAGCAGCAGCAGCAGCGGCAGCAGCAGCAGCAGCAGCAGCGGCGGCTTCAAACCAGCTGAACTGCACTATATAAGAACGCAGTCTACAGTTCCTGCTTAATCACGAATTTGAACACTGCCAGGTTTCTTATGAATTGCTGCATCTGTCACATGAATACTTGCATTTGTGTTTGTCTGCCATTTTGTGCTTTGGCAAAAGCATCATGCCAACGACAACATGCCAAAGACGACATGACGACAGCAGCAGCAGCAGCAGCAGCAGCAGCAGCGTTGACAGTAGTGTGAGCTGCAGACACCCCTATGTACTGTTCCAAGTACAGCATTCTTAAATGGCCATGCAGTACAGCATGTGACTGCTGGTGATGGTGCTGCCGCTGCTAACTTTGCTGCTGCTGCTGCTGCTGATGGTGATGGTGCTGCTGTGGACTGGGTGGAAAGGGATGGTTGTATGTGGAAGCAGCAGCAGCAGCGGCAGTGGCAGCAGCAACAGCAGCAGCAGCACAGAGAGCCCAACAGGAGCTTGTACCCAACTTTCTCCATACATACATCAGCACACTTCTTTCTCACATTTCTATTTCTGTTTCTGTCACAGAAAGAACAAAACAGAAATAGAAGTGTGATTTTGGCCAAGGTTTGTCTCATGCAACCATGAGGATGAAAACACCTTTACCTTTCTAGTGGGGCCAATTCTTGCTGGTCTGAGGTCCCCAGTCCAGCTGAATGCCGGCATGACGTCGCTCCTGCCTCGACCCCTTTTGGTGCAGTACAGCCAGGCATCTGCTGCTGCTGCTGCTGACTTGTGAACAGGCTTATGATCTGGCCAGGCCAACTGCACACAGGGCATGGGCATAATATAACATGCTTGAGATGTGATGGTTCAGGGTGTGTGTGGCGTTCGCAAAACCGAATTGAATACTAGGTTAGCAGAATAGGCATTACTGCTAGATTTTTTGTCTGCCGTAATCAATTCGGTGGCATCCTTCTTGAGCTGCCAAGAATGCTGTCCATAATCATGGCAGACAAAGCCTTATCAACCTCTGGCATGGAAGTGCACATATTACCGTGATAAAAAGTTCTTATACCTGAAAATCAGAATTTCCGGTGCAGGTTTGTGAACAGCTGCATTTGCTGCACCGTGGCAAGTCATGGGGACTGGTGCCAAGCAAAGAAAGGAATACATCTAAACATTATAATTAAATCCAAGAGCTTTCAAGTGGGGATGCTGAACCTTGCCTCGTCTGACTGCTGCTGTGCTGCATGGTGCTGCTGCTTGTGGCTATCACCTTGCCGCTGCTGCTGCTGCTGCTGCTGCTGATGCGGCTGCTGCTGCTACTGCTGCTGTTACATTGCTTCCAGGCTTGATGCTATCTGATGAATGTTTGTGAGTCATTTCGTTATCAACAATACGTTCAAAATCAACAATACGTTTAAATGATGGCTCTAATGACACTGAGGAGCGCAGTGACACATCAAACACTGATGATCAACAGCTGCCAAAAAAAATGCTGATGCGGCTGCAGATCTCTACATAAAACGCATATCCCACTGAACGCTTGTGGTATATACCGGCATCGGTATATCATAGCTAATGTCAATAAAGTACGAGATGCAGGCGTTGAGCCTGAGCGTGCATCGTACCTTGAAGCACTCCTGAGAGCAGTAGGGGGCCTTAGGCAGTCCCAGACTGACACACTTGGGGCACTGCAGCTGCGCAGGTTCCTGGCACCTGCAGAAACAGGCGTTGATATATTCTTCACTTGTATACGTATCAACGTGCACTGCCAACGATCAAGGCTCTGCAGGCATGGCCGAAAGCCATCCCGCAGTAGATGATGGTGTCTGCCGGCTATGTTCGACGCACCTCAGGCACAGCAAGCCTGCCGTTTGCTGATCCGCCATTAGGCAAATGGAATCTCTGTGAGCCGCTGCTATTGTCTGCTGCTTCTACGCTAAGGGATCGAGTTCGTCATCCAGATGTAAGTTTCTTTTGGCGAGTTCGTTGTGACGATGTATGCCTGACAGATGATTTGAAATGCCAATCTGTCATCAAATGATCATCAATAAACCGCGCGTTGGCAGCAAGAGCAGTACGCTTGCTTATAGTCGCGTACTGCCCATCTGGTCCCATCTGTGACCTGTGACTGGTGGCTGTCGAGTGACAAGCCCTGCTGCAAATGATACTTTGTTGAGTTGATTTGTTATAAGCTTTGAAAACAAAAGCACAGACTGAAGGCAGTCAGCAGCACGCATGATCCAGTGTGTAGGCAGGACATACAGGCATATACCGTAGTGACACGAAACCTTCAATAATTAATTAACTATTTGAGCTGTTTATTGGGGTTTCAGTAATATGAAGGTTGTCCCAGTCGAACTGCCCCAAAAAACAGGTGGTAATCAGTAGCTGTGGGATGTGGTGTACAGTAGTGCATATTTGCTCGTGTTGTGGGCTTTCAGTCTACCAGCATGGCTCAGATAAGGTGATATGGCAAAATGGTGGCACATCAAAGGTTTGCATCGTCTATTGCTCCAGTGAGGACTAAATGGTATGTCGAACGGTTGAACCAGCCAAAAACTCCAGCTGCCCTGGGTTGAACTGCTGGAACGGTTAAAAAAACTAATTTGACAAGAAATCTAGTCGAAGGTTTCGTGTCACTACGGTAGTGAGCTGGTCATGCTCTGGCATATGGTCAGTTGACCTCAGGCGCCTGGCCAGTGATATCCACAACCTTCTATAGTAAAATTTCAGTCATATTACAGTTTAACTGCAGCAGACTATCGATCTCTTCGCATGCCATGCATCTGCTGTTCAACGGTGAAATGGTTTCGTTGAGCCTCAACGAAACATCAATGCCTTTGATGTTTCACCCAATGAAACCCTTTTACCTTTGTACAGCAGATGCAAGACATGCGAAGTTGACGGCATCAACTTTCCGGAAGAACCCTTCAGCAATTCAGCTGAAATTTCAGTCCTTTAAAGGGCATGCATTCTAGCGCATGTACTGCTTATGGCTTTGCAACGTGCTTGGCTGGCTGCTGCTGCTGCTGCTAGGAATACTGCTACTGCTGCCATCACAGATGTTAGTTTACAAGTCAGCGCTGCTGCTGCTGCTGGTTTGCTGTCAGCTGTCACATTCACGTCACATTCACGTTCCTGATTTTGGGATGGCTGTTTTTTAAAAGGAATATTACACCAAAACTACACCATGTCAAGTTGATGGGCAAAGTTGATAGGTGGTAACGAGCTGCAGTTGTGGTGCCCTTCACTGAAGGCGGCCTGATGCTGCCAGGTCAGCCGCTATTCCAGTAGACTCTTATATGACCATAAAAGGGTATCATGATACTAGTAGCCTCAAGCTAATAGCAGTGACTGCAGCCGTTACTCAGCAACTTGCTGAATGGCGTCATCCCACGCATGGACCGTCCATTGGCAAGTATCATACCATACGGTATTACCGCACTGTGCCAATGATTCAGGCTGACTGCTGCACTGGCAGTGCGTACTTAGCTTGAAGCACTGCACGCGTACGATGCAGCGTATGGGGTCTCCGCCAGAGAAGGCTTGTTTCTCTCAGAGTACACTGCCAGTGCACCGGGTAGCGTGGTGGCCATGGGCAATACACCTGTGTACTGCCTAATCTTTAGGTAGTGACTACGTAGTACTGTACCACTAGCCCCAGAACTTCGGTATGTGGCGTCGCTAGTCTTATATGCGTGCAACAAGGACCGTACTGGCCCAAGATTGCGGCGTTCCCGGCTAATGAGCTGAGTGATCACTGCTGAGTAGTACTAGCTAGTAAATATAGTCGTAGGTGTTCATTCAAGTACCTATTACGAAACAGTCCAACGGTGATCAAGCTGGCCCGATCGCGCCCGATCCTCAGTCCCGGGACTGATGCCAGCTCGGGACGTTCCGTTGGTTTACATACTCATGATATACCCCTCAACCCATTGAGATCATAAATCTGTCAATTGCTGTGCACATGCATCGTATTTGAGGCCTTACGTAAGGGATTCGGCACCCTACTGGCGTCGAACGGCCGTTATAACGGCGACGCGTCGCGAGTGACAGGTGCACGTGTACCGGGTGACAACTCAACGGCGATCTGGCTGCTGCTAGATGCGAAACCTTGGCACTAAAGAGCAGCAACAACATTGCATTAGCATCTAAGAAACCGCAGAGTAGTAATAGACGTGAGTTGCTTCTACCGCCCTCTGAATGCTGCAGCGCATGAAGTTAAGCTCAGCGCTTGAAGGGCGCACACTCACAAACCCAAGTAGCTGTGTCGGCTGCCCGTCCTTCAAAAAGCAGCACCTGTATTGGTGAGGTGCGTCACTCGGCCTATACAAGGAAGCAGGCCTGAAATGGCAGATCCTGTGGCAATTTTTGCAGCAGATTTTGAGAGCTACTTTTTTAAGAAAAAGCTGTCGGATGTCACCTTGGTGCTGCGAGAGGAGGAACGCAGAGAGCGTGAACTAGACTCTGTAGTCGGGGAAACGGGTTGCACCATTACCCTGCCTGGCCATAGCATGGTGCTCCTTGCCTATTCTGGTTTCTGCAAGACCAAGGTACGCAGCACATGATCATCACTGTCACAGCACCGTGGTGGTGGAGACACGGTTGTCTATTTGAATGGATTGCACCGAAATATGGCAATAAACGCAAGCAAACGCACATAAGCGGAAGCAAAGTGCGCGGTGCAAGGTAAGCATGGACAGCGTGATCTAAGCTCAGCTGATAGTCCTGACGCACCCCGGCCTAATGAAAGGGCCGAGCGGGGCAGACGGGGGAAACTATCGCGAGCAACAGTCATCAACAGGCCCAGCTCACAATGCTACGCCGGGAGCCCTTGCAGTAGGCCGGGGACCCGCGTAGTGTTGCTTGCACTATTTGCATACTTTATTGCCCAGGGCGTGGAGGCACTAGCGGCCGAAACTACCCGTTTACCCAGACTGGCCATACGGCCAATGCCCCCAGAATCTCACAGCAAGCACCAACTCCCAGATAGACCCAGACAGATTAAAACTTATCATGTGATGTACGCTTACCCGTGTTCAGGTGGCGCAAGCATGGCCAACTGGTTCCTTAGGCTGGGAAGCAACGTACATAGCCTCTACAGGCCAGACCATCAACACGCAGAAAAGACAGCATTTCTCCAGCAACTGGAGATCGCAGCCTCAGCAATAGCCCAGAGGAATTCGCAAAGCGGCACAGAGACAGCAGAAGCAACAGCAAGCGCAGCAGTCAGCACAGCAACATTACAATTGGCCGGACAACTGCATGACCGCCTTATAGAGGAGATCGACATCAACAGAACGCTTACGGCCAGCACTCAGCAGCCGTTTAAGCATGTACACGGCTTTTGCAATGAGCAACCCCTACAGCGGGTCAACATAGGCTACATCAGAGCTGATGGGGACCCAACCACAGCAGCAGATGACATTACTGACATCATCAAGTCAGTTGTCATGGTGGTAGATCCCAATGCTGCTATTGAGGTCCGATCAGACAGCAAAACCATTGGTCGCAGCAGATATCAGGTGCTCACAGCCAAAGTTACCACTACACCAGCAGGGCTTGCAACCATTGTGGCTGAGGCACGCCTCCCAGGGGGTGAGCTCACAGATCTCGACATATGGCAGCAGCAGGAGTTTGAGGGCCCACTGTTACCTGAGGTGGGGGCACCCCGTCTAGTCATGCAGCCCACAGACCTTGATGGAGAGAGAGCAAAGCGCCACCAAGTGCAAGCAGCAATCACGGTGCAGCACATCAGCATGCTGGGGATACAGCAAGGGCTGGATCGCCTGGGCGAGCAAGACATTGCTCGGCTGCTGCTATCAGGGTACGGCCGTAACAGACCGGAGCCAGCCCTGCAGGCACTCACAGAAGTGTTGGCAGCCAAGTATTTCTCATCCTCTGGGATGCTAGAGCTCACCATGGGCACTGAGCAAGCAGCACAGCTACTGGCCAAAGCAGGGTTTCTGGAGGTGAGCTGCGATGCTGCAGCTCTCAGGCTCACTTTTGACAACTTTGATCCTGTGGCAGTGACATACGGTGTCTGCATGAGATTGGAGAGCTCACACCTGCTGCAAGGTGGATGGCTGCTGGACAGAGTTAAAGCAGCCATCGAGGGGGGCGTGGCAGCAGACGAGAAATTTGCAAATGACTATGGCTCCCAGGGTCTGCTGCCTGCAGACTACCAGCCTGTTTCCACGCTGCTGGTAGGGGATGAGGGCAATCTCATACCAGCAGAACAGCTCACACAAGAGACAGTGTTGCAGGCCTGCAGCATCGAGGTGCCTACACCTGGCAACAAGCATAACCCCATAAGATTGTCTCATCTCAGCCCTACAGCAGTGACAGCAGTGCAGAAAGCCAAGGGACGCAACGCACCTGCTCAGGTGGTGATTCACTGTGCCACAGGCCGGCTGCAGCATGCTATCATTGAAGGGGCTTACAACCTGGTGGAGCAGGGTGTCCAAAACCACCCCAGGGTGGCAACAGCATCTTGCAGCGCTGTAGGAGGCTCAGACTTTGTACAGTCCAGGGATGACACAGTACACCTCAAGCTGGCTGCAGCGCTCACCGACAATGCAGGCCCAGTAAAACTGAGCACAATGCCAAATCTGCAGCTTCATAATGCACAGGGTCAGCCTGATATGGCAGTGTACACAGCAATGGCAGCAACACGGCTACGCATGGCAGCCACCACACTCAAGGTACAATACCATCAGCCACCACCACCGTCCCCCTCACGGCCAGACCAGATGGCGGCCATGGCTGCCGCCCTAGCAGCTGCACACAAGAGGACAACAGCCGATACAGCAGAGCAGAATGCAGGACAGGTAGCGGGTCTCATAGTGTCACCACAAGCTAAGAGACAACGCAGGGAGGTCAAAGCAGCAACAGCAAGGGCCCGTATGCAGCTGTTCAAAGAGCCTGAAAAAAGTCCAGCCACGGGAGGGGACAAAGCAGACACAACACCACTGGCAGAAGGGGACAGCAGGGCTGCTGAAGTGGCAGTTGCCGGGCCAACCATTGGGTCAACAGATGCAGCGGATGCAGCCCCTGAGGGGGCAACCGCCTCTGCAGTCGTGGATATCGGCCAGCTGATGGCAGGAGCACAACTGACATCAGAGCATAAGGGCGATGTGGACATGGAGACAAACCCGGCAGAGAGTCAGGTGAACAAGGCACTCAGTTTGCAACATACAGTGCAACTTGGTATGCATGCTGTAGGACGCTTAGTCAGTCAATATGACATCATGCAAAGACACCAACTTGAAGACACTCTTGCAGCAAACACCACCCTGAATAGATCCTCACGTGTGGACAAAGCCAGCCGATGTGCACAACGTGCACAGGCATACGTGCATCTACTCCATGCACCCCACATCATGCGACAGTTACCCATAGAGCAGAACACTGCTACCACTTATTACGCCACCGCACTCTCACTAAACCCTGATATCAGTCATAGTACACAGTGTGCACATATGTACCGGCAAGGCCACATAGGCTTTTGTTCCCCTGGATCCTGGATATTTTCAGCAATAGGGAGTGAAATGACACATGGCCCCAATGAAACCATTGATGGCACAATACCTAGCAACAAATCAAGAGAACTCCCGCCATTTAACCTCCATTCTATAGGGCAACTGACCGATGAGAAGCCTGGTGTGCTGAGGAGGGGCACACAAATGCACTTGGAAAGAGGCGGCTGGAGAGGAGACCTGAAGGCTGGCATAGGAGTGTGCTTGCTGTACATTGCAAGAAACGAAGGCGACACTGGACCCACTCAACCCACGGGCTCAGGAGATGGGCTGGGCAGCAGTCGCCTGTTGGGGCAAGCAACAGCTACGCAGTGCACAGTGGTGAAAGTGGACCCGACATCATGTTGCATGATTTTGTCTATAGCTGCAATACTCTTGTGCACTTGGCAGGCAATTAGGCTGAGTACCATGGCCACAGCTTCCATCGTACAACGGTGCACCAAGTGTCACTCTGACCATAATGAGAATGATTCTCACCAGTCCGACCTCGACCCACTAACACCACAGGCTGGCATATCAATACCCCAGGGCTGCTGCACGGTGCCCGCAGAGCTAGTCCTGCACAAACAGTTTGATAGTACGCTAGCGTCAAGTACAAGTGATCTGCAGGTCCAGGTGGAATGTGCAGCAGAGCATGCTCCAACAGCAAACGAAACCTCATGTACAGCGGGTCATATACACAAACGCCAGTCCTGCATCGCAGAAGAAACTACTCAGCAACCATTGGCCCACTTGGGCAGGGTACCGCAATCCTGGGAACGTTACAAGCTGGCCAACGCCATAGCACTTGCTAGAGACAAGCAATACACAGCTATCAGACATGCAACTCCAGGGCACAGCCCAAACATGAGAATTCAAAGGCATTACACACATGTGTGCGCCAGGGCGGCAGACGATGCTCGACATTGTAAGCCACTGAACAGGAATGCACAAAGTGCTCTGTACCGGAGGTTACGCCAATTTACCTCCAGGCACTTGTGTACCGTGACACATGGCCACACCACAACGACATCAGCAGTAACAGGATCTGAGATCCAGCCGAGCCAACTTAATCCCCACACATTGGAGCCCAGACCGGACACTGTTAAAGGAGGGGGAGATGCCATACCACCGGTGTTACCACAAATCAGTGGCCGCCGCCGTGTGCCAAGGGCGCAGTGGCATGATCCAGCTTCAATAATCTTAACAGTCAAGGAGGATGGCACACACATGAGTGCATATGTAGAGCCTCAAGTAGCCATGCAGTGTGGGGCGCATGCTTTGAATGCAATACTGGCTAGACCACTGATCCAAGGGCCAAATTATATGTACTCAGATCTTGTAGCCACACAGGCACCCAAACGCATCCTCACAGACCCTGTGACACACTACAACGCTAACGGGCTGTACACGCCTAAAGCAATCAATCACTGGCTTTACGAGCACGCAGATACAAACGTCATGTTGGCACATGTGGTCACCGGCTTCAGAAATGGCGCACCAGGTGTGGCGTACACGCAACTGGAGGTGCTGGCACGCGCCCCACCAGCATGCAGGGCATTCTTTATACATGTGGGGCAAGCCCAAAATGGACACTATAAGGCATGGGTGGAGTCCAATGGAGAATGGTACGAATGCGACAGCCTCACTTGCACTCCATCAGCTACTAGACTGAAGCTGGTTGAATCGGAGGATTGGAAAACAACCACACGAGATGGAGGCACCTTCTATTGCCTCATTGCTAAAGATGCATACTTGAGTAAAAACACACTCAGGGAACCACCTGCATCCTCCACAACTAGTGCCCACTTAGTCAATGCAGACATATCAACCGAAACATGGGTGGATGGCACACTGCTGAACGTGAGTCAGTCGGTGGTCCGTCGAGTGCCAGGCGGGAACACCCTCGCTCTCCCCGGCCAGCCAACCCATCCGCGCACAACTGAGCCATGCCCGTTGCGACGGAAGAGCCCCATGAATGTTAAAGGTGATATTGCCCGAAAGAGACAAGAGAAAGCCAACACAACAAACCATCGGAAGGCAACTCGGAAAAAAGCTCCAAAAACACAGAAAACAGAGATAGCGAGTTCACAACCTCAGCCAAGGCCAATGGATAATGCACGGCCCGGGGTCTCTGAGGCTGCGGACGCGAGTGCCAATAGAAAAAGGGCTTTAAAAGCCGTGGAGACAGAGACGATTGATCACGCAGAACAGACTAGAGCTGCCAACACCCGCCACTCTTTTGAGCAATTGGGAAAGGGACCCCGGGATGAACCACGCAAGAAATTGAAAGCAACGCGGAAGGCAAAGAAACAAGGACAAAGCAAGATAACCAACTTCATGCAAGTCAAAAACAAAGAGCCTACGCAGGGCACAGTCCACATTGATAAACCTCTAGGACCCGCGAGGTATAATGAGCCAACCGGCGATGCTCCCCATGATAGTACAGGGCCGCCTGATCAAATTAATATAATGACCCTCAACGTGCAGGGACTGAACACCAGCAAGATGCTCATAACAGACGTGGCAGCTGGCAGGCACGGGCCAGTGCCTGACGTTATGGTCCTCACAGAAACGAAAGCAAAGAACCTGAAGGTGCAAAGGCCTTGGCTACAGCTCATGCGCAAACATTACCACATATTCCAGAGTGTTGTCCCCTCCACTGAAAACAGTAGAGCTGGCGTAATGATTGCCATAGCAAAAAAGTTGGTGGAAATGGGAATGATACGCCATGTACCCTTACCTGCGGGAGTACAAGGATACATGCTACACATATTGCTGGAAAATCCAGATTCTAATCCCCTCCACATACTTGGAGTATACTGCCCACCAGGGTCTAGGAATCAGATCCTACGACGCCGCATATATGCAAGCTGCCAGGACATAATCGCAGAATTGCCCAACACACATCACACATGTGTGGTGGCGGGCGACTTTAACGCCACCATACAAAACAAGGACAGATACGGTGCAATTGAGCGGTGTGAGATATATGATGCCTCTCACAGAGAGTTTGTAGCACAGGCGGGTCTCAATACAGTAGACCCACCTCGACAAGATAGCGCCAGAAGACACACGTACCGTAGGCACACATCATCTACGCCGTGTAGCAGAATAGACGACATATACCTGAATTTCACCGAGAAGGAAATAGAGGCTGCGGGCGCTCATGTCCAAGTAGTCGACATGACAGGAGCTGGGACCGATCATGACATGCTATGCTGTAGGATTCCCTACCACAGCCTGCGGATGCAGCCGCCCCTTGCTCCTCTACAGCTACCTGCCCCGGGTGCGCAGAAACTAAAAACCCCCATGACAAAGGCAGACGCCATTGCTTTAGCCAGCGCGGTCCAAACTGTGCAGCAGACTGAATATATGCTGCTTAACCAACAAACCTCACAATATGTTGAAGAACATGTCTTGCCACACTGGGAATATAATGAACGGCACAATGCAGATAAGCCCAGACCGCTTACCACCCTCGGAGGCCAGCCAGCTCGAGAGGTGGTGGACCGACTCGGTTCTAGAGTTACTGATCTCCTCATGGAGTCTCTCAACATTGCCTTGAAAACGTGTACAACCGTTGCATTGCATCCACCAGGCCCGACACACTACTACCCTAGAACAGTGGCAAGGAGAAAATGGAGCCTTATCAATCAAAAGAGAGTAGTAGCCAAGAAACTCCGGCAGCTTAACAACCAGCGGAACCAGTCAACGGCCAGCGAGCAGGCCCCAAGGCCTTCTCAAAGTTTGGAGACCACGCCCCAGGAAACCGGCACCACACCCACCATCATTGAAACTAGAGTCGAAGAGGCAATGAAAAGACACCGGGAGGATCACCCAGGAGCAACGGAAAAAGGCACATTGCTAGCAGTGCATAACGACCTGACCCGGCAGATAACGGCAGTAAATAGGGAGCACGCCAAAATTACAGAACAAGCTGAAATTAGAAGGGTACGCCTTCAACTCGACACCAGACAAAAGCTCGGAAATCGGATAGCAACTGGCAAAACTGCTCCCGCCCCGAAATCTGCCCTGAGAGTGCTGGATACGGGACACGGCACCACCACAGACTCGGGCAGAATTATGAACATAATTGAACAATATTATCGAGAGAAACTGACCACCCCAGGTGGGGGCGTAAAAACAGGCAGGTACCTCCCGGAACTAGCAGCCCGGGAGTACCCATGGCAGACTGATCCCACGTACAAGAAATATCGCGGCCTACTCAGAGAATCTCACGTCCAACGAAAGTGGCTGCACGACGCAATAGACGATGAGGTGGCGTTTGACACCTGCCTCAAATCGCTGGCCAGAGGCAAAGCTCCCGGGCCAGACCAAGTGCCGAATGAAATATTGCAAG
>JABEVS010000279.1:27372-84872 GCA_018290735.1 Coelastrella sp. MACC-549 | reverse complement strand
CCAGCGCTGTTACAGACAGCTCATCGCATGAGGTTCATGAAGTTCATGTAAGCCGTCTGACCATCCGACAGACGTGGTAGTTACCCACGACCAGCCAATTCTTGTCACTTGAAACGCGGTTTGATCGGCAAATGCAGCAACGACCATAGCCATATCTGCTTGTCGTGCAGAATCATTCCTCTTATCTGCGTTGTAAATAGCACAGCTGTTCAAATATGGTCTCCCACGGCAGCGTCAGGAGCTTGGATGTTTAGGCGACACGAACGCATTCAGAAAGCATTATTGCAGAAGTTTAGGTTACAACTTAATGGAGACGCGGGTCGAAATACCCACGGTCGCTCTTTCGCAAGTGAGAAGCTGTTGAACGTGCCTGGCATGAGCTCCATGCTTACCTGTTTGTACTTTATCGTAAGATATTCTTATCATCCACATCTGATACACAAGCTGGTCTTTCAACCTGTGATAGTAGATCTGCATGTGGAGCATTTATCAACAGTGATGCCTGGGGACAGCTACCTGGGCTGAAGCTAGCCGGTGGCGTTTGCCAGCTTACAAAAGTGCAATTGATCAGCGTGCTAAGCAACATGCTGGGATCATGTGCTGCTGCCAGTGCTCAGGGGACAATTGTATGCTGTGTTCTGCAGGTGATTGAGCGACTGACTGAGAGAAGGATAGTTGTAGAAAAGGCTGTGAGCACGCTTGGTGAAGCTCCACAGGGACTGCGAGATGTATTTGAACTTTGCCGAGGTTTTGAGAAGGCGTTCAGCAACATAGTGAATGTAAGTTGGGGCAGCTTGCACAACTAACTTGCTAACCCCTCTATGGCACTGTCACCTGCAGCGACTTCAGTAGTGTGTGATAATTGACAGGTTCTTTGCCTTCGGATGCACCTCACAGGAATCTCCGGTTGCCAACAGGATAAAGGAGGCGTTCTTCTCTGAGCGTGGTCTAGCTGGCAATGTGCACAAATTGCCATTTGATAAGCTGTTTGCTATTGACAGTGTCAAAAAGGTATGCTTGCCTCCAACAGCACGATGTACGACCTCCATGTAGTCTATACAGAGTACTCTGTTGCATTGCCAGGACCTTCTGCATTGGCAGTCTGCTGAAAAGAAGCATGCAATTGCACGTACACAGGTCGCTGTGACGGGTAATCACAGAATGAGCAGACAATGTACAATATCTGTGGATCAGGCACAAGACCAAGTGGGAATGCATTCATGCTGCCACCAAATTTGGTGTTGCATTTGGCCAGCACAGCCACTTTGTTGGTGTTGTGCAGATCACCAAAACGGCTGATGGCTACCAGCCACACCTGGTTTCCCCTGAACGAGGCTTGCAGCTGATGGCCAGCAAAGCGCTTGATCAGGTGGAGGGACCTGTGCAGGAGTGTGTCTCACAAGTGTATACCTTGCTAGTGTCAGCAGCAAGAGATGCAGCAGCTGTAGCAGGGGAACACACAGAAGCAGCTATGAACGGCAAGGTTCCTCTGATTGTGCCAGAGTTCAAGACTTTCATCATGCCAGCAGTGGTCCGAGCATTGGATGACTGGAGGACCGAAGGAGAGAAAAGTAAGCCCGTTTTGTTTGGTCGTGGAGCTGTTGGCAATTCAGAATTTGAGTGTCTGCAGAGACGGGTCCCAGCTTGAAGTTCTTGTCATTCACAGCGTACAGTGGAATCACAGTAGTTCAGCTGCAGTGCCAGAACCTGTGCATGACAGCGGAGTGCTGTCCTCTTGCTGCTGTGATGTGTGTTGCAGTGGCCCAAATGCTGGTTGACATGGAGCGCAGCTACATCACGGCAGGTTTCTTCAGGTACACCATGTATCGCCGCTTTGAGGCCAGCCAGAGTCAGGCAGCAGTGCAGAAGGCACTCAACAAGGGCAAGACCAAAAAAGGTTTCATGGGCTTTGGTGGTGGTGCGGCAGAGCCAGCATTAGATGGTCTTGCAGGACAGCCTGGCGCTGGTGCTATTACGCCAGTCACAAGCACGCGGACCAGTGATTCCGCATCAGGGATCAGCATGAGCAGCTTGGCAGACCCAAATGATTACATAGCAGCACACTTTGACAAGAAGGTTAATGAGGAGAGTACACGGCAGTCTCTGCCAGTGGACGGCTGGCGCTGGCAGAAGCGCTTCTTCATCTTCTCAGGTAGGACATGCTGCTCGTCACAGTGAGCAGCAGATGTTGCTGGCACCTTCCAGCTAGCAAAGCAGTTTGAAACGTGCATGTGGCACAACAAGATGCTCCTTAATGCAGGAGTGTGCTTCTTGGTGTCCACCTGCACTATTGGGCACTCCCAACAGCTCCTGTTTATGCTAGCTACTGTCTTATCCGTGTGCTCACAGACTCCAACAAGACGCTGTACTATTTCAAGACGCCTGACGATGTGCCTAAGGCAAACGGTCTTCGGGGCCAAATAAACCTGGTGGACTGCATCATTGAGGACCTTGATGAGCGTGGCAATGTGCGGCCGTCCATTGGCAGTGCCATGGTTGAGATGCAAAGGGGTAGCCGGGCATCACTGCTCATGCGCATCAGGTCGCTGGATCCCAGGAGGTGAGACCACAGGCTGGTTGGTCTCAGCCAACAGCCTTCAAGGCAATAACGGTCGAGTCCATGTCATCCCTGTGACTAGCTCTGTGTTACTGACCAGTGCAATCACAGGTTAGTGCAGGACCAGATCAATCAAAGGCATATCTGAGCAAAACCATGTACTTATTGCGGAGTGCATGCTTACAATTGATGCCGCATAGCAGCACAGCAGACTGCTGATGAGAGTTGGCTGCTGGTTTACTTCTGTTGCATGGTGTGCTTGCTGTGCGCTGCATGCAGGCCGTGTGTCAAGGACCACAACAGCATCGTGCTGCGCGCAGAGAATGTTGGCATCAAGTATGAGTGGATCACACGTATGATGAGGGCAATGGCAGCCTCAGCAGGACCTCCGCCTCCAGCAACAGTAACAGTCCAGCAGCAGCAGCCGGCACCATCAGCAGCGGGAGACCAGCGCCTAAGCAAAGGTATGGTGTATATTCCCTCAAACACAAGCATTGTTGCATTAGAGTCTCTAATCTGGACGCTGCAATGTTGTTGTCATCAGTGGCCTTCTGGCTGGTAGGTTCATCTTGATGATGAGGCAGTGGGGCTGTGCGGCGGCCCAGTTGTACCCGGTGTTTGTCCCCTGACGGCTCACTGTATGCCTGATTCTGGCCTGAACACCTGCACTGTGACTGCAGATGGTGCTGACGCCAATGGCAATGCCACTCCTGCCGATGCAGCAGGACTAAGCAGCGCACCAGACGGCTCTGAGCTGCTCGATCCAGCCAACGAGGTTCAGCTGACCCGTCGCAATAGTTTTGAGGTGGGTCTATCATTGCTGTCTGTGGTGGTGTGCGGTTCAACAGTGCCAGGTATCAGCAGGTGTGGACGGGGTGGTTGCATGCCTGGTTTGCAGATATCTCCATAGCATGCTGTCGTGCCTCCCCTGTACCCAGGTCATGGCCACTACAAGGCTAGGTCAAGGCGCCAAGTTCTTCAGAGCAGATGAGTTGCGGGATCAACATGGACGCCTGCAGTCAGCACCACCCATTGTTTTGGGGCCCATGACACCTGGTGCAGGACCAGTGGCCAACCCTAGCTCCCTAGCAAAGCTCACTGAGCTGGCCAAGAAGCCACTTTCTGTACAGGTAAGAGCCCCTGGCGCAGCAATTGTCGCTGATACCTATTGTACAGTGGCTTGCTTGTGCCGAATGCATGGTTGCCATCATGCAACAGAGCTAGCCTGATGCTGGGCTCTTAAAGGGTACATATTTACAACCTAGCCCAGTTTTGATATGAATATTCCAGAACACGTTGGGACTGTGTGTTCTATTCTCACAACCACCTATAAAATCCTATGGCTCGCTGAGTGTGTGCCTTTGCCACAAACAGTGAGGCCAAACATAACCTTTTGTATTCCAACGTGCAGGAGACCTGGGAGACGCGGTATGAGCAGTTGATGGAGCAGTTTGCCAATGACATGCAGCTGTACATCACCATGGTGTGCGACACCATAGTGACGACCGTGCCCAAGAGTGTGGTGCACTGCCTGGTGCGCAAGGCAGAGAAGAACCTGCTGAACCACCTGTTTGGTCACGTGCATAAGATGAGCGAAGATGAGCTGAACCGCATGCTGCAGGTAATGACAGCTGCTGCAAGTTTGGGGGTACTGAACTGCAGCATTCCAGATGTTGAGTGAGTACTAGAACCTCAGCTTGCGTTAAACTCAAGGTGTCATTGCTCGCAAGCCCTGTACATATCAGGCATAAGGGCCATCACATGCTGCAACACACGCGCGACACATTTGTAGTGGATGTGGCTGGCATGTAATTGCAGGTGTCAGAGGCGTCTAGTCATTGCAGGGATGTCTTGAATGCTTATCACAAACTTTGAGTCCACGTTCTGCAGGAAGATTCGAGTGTCACTGAGCGACGTGCAGCTGTACGTACCCTTTATGACAAGATCAAGATGGCAATTGATGATGTGCAGTACAAGCAAGAGAAAGTCAAGCGCAAGGATCATGAGGGTGACACGGTGAGCACACGGCACTGCTGGCAGTGTCAACAGGCGCTGCAGCAGCTGGTCCTTGTGGTGATGCAAGGCGACCAAACACCTTCAGAGATGCAGTCATGCTGCTTGATCAGGGCTTGTGCATGACCTTGCATTAGTGACGTGTCGACCAGAAGAAGTAGAAGTTTGTCCGTTCCAGCCACAATGCACTTAGCACAGCATCTGACTTCTTGTGTATCTTCTCTGAACAGGTCTTGCTTGATGCTGAGGTACTTGCACTGGCAGTCATGACAGACCTCCTTTCTGGTGACCAGCGCCGACACTACTCTGACCTCATTGACAGCCCATACATGCCAGCACTGCGTGCCCCTGTGCCACTCAGTCATGTTGATAGGCCTAAGAAGCTGCCAACAGCACCACAGGTAGGCATTGCTGATGGTAATGTTGGAGTGATTGCAAGCACGACTTGCAGGACAGGACTGGTAGTGATGATGGTGCTGTGTCAGGTGTGGTCTTATGTCAATAGTCTTTTTAGTCCGCAAATTATCGTACTCTGCTAACAACCTGTGAGGTGCTAATGTGGTTGGTCAGCCGAACGGGCCCGTGCCACTCTGATCTCCTGCCTGCAGGGGCTTGTTGAGGGGCAAGCAGCTGCAGCAGCCACTTTGGCTCGGACATCTTTGAGTGGCGGTGGGGCCCAGCCGGTCAGGCGAGCACCGGGAGCTCCAGCAGGTGCACGCTCAGTGGTCAATGGTGTACCAACAACACCATCAGCAGTCCGCAGAGCACCCCCACCCCCACCCAAGTGAAGCAGCAGCAGAATCTGTAACTGTTTTTGCACTGCACGTGTTTGTGGTCATCATTACAGCTGCTTGCAGTGCAATGCAGCAGATGATGGCAGGATTTGCAAAGGTTGTGGTGCACATCGGCGGTGTTGGGTGCTACTTTGCATGTGCGGAGGAAGCTTCAGCATGGGCAGCAAGCACATATGCCCTTCAAATGTTGCGAATACCTTCAGCCCCTGCTTAGCTTGATGACTGCTGAGGTGTTGTCAGCATGGATCGACATGCATCAAGATCATGTATGCCTTGTCAGCCACGTTGTCAGGAGGCTCATCTCCAAACCTTTCTTGTCACCTGTCATTGTTGGTCGTCGTGGTTGGTCTGGCTGGTGCCAACTATGTAGCTGCAAGACTTGCTTGCTGTTGTCATCATATTCTTGGCTGCCAGCCCGAAAGATTGATGTTTTTCCTGCACCGACTGTGGCTGAACGTTATTGCAGCTTCCTGGCACTGGCTTCGCAGAGGAAAGTCCTCTGTCAGTCGGTCAATGAGCAACTTACCAGAGTCGCCCACCCGGTCAGTAGCCGCTGGTTGCATGGCATGCAATTATGGTAATGCAAGATGAGAAAATCTGCAAACAATTGTTGCCATGGCATGCCGTGGCACGGCCGTGCACGTTACGGGCGCTCCGAGCGCGAAGTTTGGATGCTCCAGTCTGGCGGAGTCGGCATCATCTAAGTACAATTCAAGGACAAACAACACCGCACTTGATTTACTGCACTACACGCCTGCCTACAGAGGGGGGTATGATGTGCCCATGGTAGTTTTGTCTGACCGACTCCCAAGCATTTTGCAGACGTTGGCACAGGCATCTGGTCCGACCGTCTGCAGTGCAGCCTGAGGCCGCCCTTAGTGGCCGGTAAAGGCTGCACACGCTCTCCGCCATGCTCGCGGGGACGTTTGCAAACGACGTGTTTAACTTGATAATCCAGCTGGCAACTTGTGACTGCGGCTGCACTGCTACTTGTCGTCAGTAACCAGCATCTTCAGGTTGGTGGCACTGGACCCAAGGCAACATTACCATGATGGACAGCATGCAAAACTTCACCACAGCGACCTTGTGCGCTGGATACTAGACACGAATCTTGCTGCCATGAGTGGCGGCAGCATGCCCAACACAACCAGTGGTGCAGGTGGAACAAGGACAGTCCTGTGACAGCTGCAGTGCATTGCCAATCCACACAAAGGGCCATGTCCTCACTTGCTGCTGAGTCAGCCCATGTTCTGGCACCGCTGCTGAAGAGATTGCTGCCTGCTGGGCCTCTGATAGCTACCTGTATCGGCTGCGTGGCTGTAATTGCGCACTAAGAATCTTGGCCAAAACCTTTTGTCAAACATGCTGGTGCTGACGGCTAGTGAGGAATGGCATCCCTCAAGCTGCGTGCTAGCTGCTCCATCTTCTCCAAGCCCTCCTCGGGACTGCTGGCCTCGCCCAGGGCCTTCACTAGTGCACTACCGCAAATGACACCCTCTGCACCCCACTCTACGATCTGCTTGGCGTGCTCTGGTTTGCTCACACCAAAACCAACAGCCACTGACTTGTCCGTGACTTGGTGCAGAGTGTCAACCAGCTGCTCCACGCGCGCCTGCACCTTCTCTTGCACTCCTGTCACGCCAGTAACGCTCACAAGATACACAAACCCTTGGCTGGCACGAGCAATGTCAGCCATACGGGCCTTGGGGGTAGTGGGGGTGGTAAGCAGCACAAGCTCAAGGCCGGCACGCTCACAGGCAGCACGGATCTTTGTGGTCTCCTCCAGGGGCAGGTCAGGGACGAGCAGGCCTGCAGGGCAGGTGAAGACATGTGATGCACAGTTAGGAGTGCTCACTGTGGAGACTGCAGGTGCGCTTCTGGTGTGATGCCTGCTGCGTAGTGTTGACACCTGACTGTTTGGGGTTCTCACAGAAAAAAGCACCATGCTGCTGACTGCACTGCTCATGCTTTTAACAATACAGCATGTGCCTGGCGCAAGTCTGTACCTGATGCTCCTGCCTGCTTTATCTGTGCACAAAATGTGTCCATTCCCCTTCTGATGATTGGATTGAAATATGTAAATAGCACCAGAGGTGCTGATAAGCTGGGTGAAACCTTCTCAATCATGCTGATGACAGCATCCAGGGTAGTACCCTTCTGCAGGGCACGTGTGGCTGCTGTGTGAATGGTGGCACCGTCTGCAAGTGGATCCTGCAAGCCAAGCATCAGAATATCAAAATCCAGACTGACAGCGTTGGCACAATTCACAAAGGGATTCTAATGCTGTAGCGAGGCCCAGTAGCAACGTCAAGCAAGCTGTATGCATGTCTGTTATGACAGTGATGGGCAATAAGCAACACAAAGTTCATGATTGCCCATTGACTTATTGCTGCCCAGTGCAAAGGGATGCTGAGATGCCATGTGTTTATCTGTTTACACTGTGACAAGTTTGGGCTTGAAAAGCGCATACACGCATAGCATCTGCTGCAGCACTGTCAATATTGTGTGCATTTGATGATCATCAGAGCCGTACAGTCAACAAACAGACTAAGATCAACAATCATCCTGCTGTCATAGTGACTGCCTGAGCCGTCTTAGTGCATACAATAAACTGTGATCGCCTTGGCCAATATAAGCACGCCCTGGTAGCCACTTACAGAATAAGGCACTCCTAGCTCAATAACATCTGCACCGACCTCGTCCAGCCTCTTCAAAGCAGCTGCAGTGGTGTCGAGGTTGGGGTCACCAGCAACTAAGAAGGGGATGAATGCCACCCTGCAGGGCAGGGCGCCACCATCTGAATATGAGCTTGTTGAAGGGCTTTCAGAGCGGTTGCTGCTTTCAATTGCCACAGCATGACAAAAGGCCAGCACAGTACAGCACTGCAGGCCCGCACGCACTTCTTCTCCGCCTTCAGCTCTGCCATGCGTCCAGAGACTGTTTTAGGTGTAGCAACTGCTGTATTGACTACATTGAGCCTGTTGGCACGACCGCGAGTAGGCCTCGCCAGGCGGGCGGGCCCTGCCAGGCAAGTCCCCCGCACGGCAGTCCTTGAGCTAGTTTGAGCTTGCATGGTGTTGTGACGACGTAGTAAACAGCATTGCTTTACTGGGCATTGCTATGCTCTTGTTTCTGCTGTATCATCAAAACCGCGACGCTTCACCATGAGTTGGCTGCTTTTACGCTTGAGCTCCGGCGTGCTCGATCTCTTCCCAGCAGCTGTTAGAACACCTTCCGAAGAGGAAGGCGCACAGCAAAAATGCCTCCCAAGTTTGATCCCAATGAGGTGGGTAAACAGATGAGTTGCTAAGGCTGTCTTGTTTCCTTCATATGGGCTTTCAGACAAGCTCAAAATTGTTTATAATGCTGTATTGTTTTAGGTCATTGAGGTGTTCGTGCGCGTGACCGGAGGAGAGGTCGGCGCAGCCTCATCTCTTGCTCCCAAGATCGGTCCCCTGGGCCTGTCACCAAAAAAGATTGGTGAAGATATTGCCAAGGAGACAGCCAAGGAGTGGAAGGGCCTTCGCGTCACCGTTAAGCTTACAGTGCAGAACAGGCAGGCCAAAGTGTCTGTTGTCCCTTCAGCAGCCGCTTTGGTCATCAAGGCCCTCAAGGAGCCTGCACGTGACAGGAAAAAGGTGTGTTTCACGCTGGCGACAGTTGACTGGCACGCTCGTTGCCAGCAGCGGCAGGCAATGCCAGGATTATTGCCAACAGCAGTACAGCAGCAGCTTCATTCAGCCAGCTACTTGCAAAGCAGAGCAGCACCGGTCACTGGAATAGGGTTTCAGCATTGAATGTGCGCGATCGGCGTTTTGCGGCTGCATGTGCAGCGTGGAGCACAGCAGTAGCTATCAACGACGTTCAGGCAGCTGCTGCAGCAGAGCTGTCCCACAGCTGCAGCAGAGTGAAGCGTGGAGGACCTGTGTTTTGTACTTGATAGTAGCAGCAGCAGTAGCAGCAGTAGCAAGATCTGAACAGACAGCAGGGACTTTAAGAAGGGATGGATGCAGGCTCCTGAGCATGTAATGCTCCTGAGCAGCAAATGTTTGTTTTCAACAAAGCAGCAGCCGGCAGAAATGGCAGCAGATGGCTAACGGATCACTCAACAGCTCAGCTGTACTGCCAGCGCTTGGTGAAGTGCTGATAGTGATCAGCCAGCGGATGCATCAGTATGCTGCACAGCATAATAACTTGGCCTGCAGCGCGAAGGCCGTCAGCGTCTTCAGCCATGAGATTTTCCTATGAGCAAGGGTGGCCAGCATGCTGCATGTGCTCGCTGATTAACTGCGCAAACCTAGTACCAGCCAGCCTTGTCAGCCTCATCTTGATGTGGACAAACCTGCTGGCGTTCACCGTGTCGTATCTTGCAGGAGAAAAACATCAAGCACACTGGCAACATCAGCTTTGATGACATTATTGAGGTTGCCCGCGTGATGCGCCCTCGCAGCTGCGCCAAGAACCTGGCAGGCACCTGCAAGGAGATGCTGGGAACCGCACAAAGTGTGGGTTGCACAATTGATCACGAGCATCCACAGGCAATCATGGCCAAGGTGAGCCTAGCAGATAATCAGTGATGTTGAATTCAGTGGTGCTGCTCAACACAGTGCAGGCTGCAGAGATGTCAGGCATGGCATATCCTACTGTAGGGCTCTAAATCAGGCATTGCTGGGTCCTCAGCAACATGAACAGCAGCAGGATCGCCATGCTTTTAAAGATTGTCCGTCAATGATACAAGCAGCACAGCAATAGTTGACAACACCAGCAAAAGGCTGGTGCCATTGCTTATCACCAGCACCATGTGACTGGCCAGCAGGCCTCTCACAGATAGCATAACCGATGGCAAGTATGGCACGTATTGTCATCTGTCACCTGCCAACCAGCATTATGTGTGCATACCCGATGTTAGACAATGCATGCAATAGTGTTGTAAAAGGTTACTGCAAACGCCAACTGTAGCATTGTGGAAATTAGATGCTGCATCGCTGACTGACATGGTGTACGTGTTTTGCTGCAGATTGACTCTGGCGAGATTGAGGTGCCTGAAGCATAAGAACAGCTGCAGCTGGTATGAGGCTGTTGCTGCTGGCAGTGTAGATGTTGTTATCTCCTGGTAACGTTATACCTCCAGTGTCATTTCTTGATAGGTGAACTGCTGTGGATATTGCCGATCAAGTAGCCCGTTGCAGAATAGAAGCATATGGCCCATCGTCCAGTTGGCTCCTTGTTGTGCTCGCCAAGCAGCAGCAGTAGCAGCTGTTACAAGCAGTAGCAGGACAGTTACGTTTGCTGCCACAGCCTACACAAGATCTTCCTGTCATTTCCAATCGTGTCAGCATTGTCAGCAAGTGCAGTATGCATCTAAAATACAGCAGCAGCAATGGGCCCATGTCAGCACAGTTTAGTGTAAGGATTGCACCGCGGTTGACCTGCAGCATAGCACTGGCAGTACGCACTCAATCCCTTTCACACTGATGGTCAGTATACCGTATTCCAATGGTCGGATCACAACGTAATGGTCAGCCAAACTCACCTACCTGCATGTAGCCATTCAGGATAGCTGATACTTGTAGCAGTATCAATATCACTGTTGCTGGAGTTGCCGGCACACGAAACGTATTTTATTCTGTCTGAAGACCCTTAAAACACGGTGTTTCGTATCACTGCCCCGTGAGCAGCAGCTGTGGCCCTGGAAATGATGACATCAGGGCCTGACAGACAGACAGACACAAACCTACACTGGCCAAAGCACAGGCTTCCATTGTTTATGAGAGACTAGGAAAACATATGCAAATTTCTTAATCAGTACGTCTGCGTTATTTTTAGGCCAATCAGGCTGCAGTCGTTGCAGCTCGGAGCAGCCTTGTCAGATGTTTCTGATCTGTCTCCTGTCACAAGAGTCTTGTGCAGTTGTTACCATTGGTGAACCTAGAGATGTTGCCAGCGCAACAACCAGGGATATTATCATGCTGAAGCCCCGCAAGGAATTTGTCCAGGGCAGATGTCACCTGCAGCTGCTGGACGCGACGACGCGTCATGCCGTTGAAGTTAGACTTTGATCTGCATCTTACCTCACGTTGCGATGCTTCTGATATAAGGGTTGGCCGCGATGCTACGATACAGGAAGAGGATGGTACTTGGACATGCAGCTTAGGAGACAAGGTGCTTGGAACCATTCCAACTCCGCTGACTTTAGACTTACAATTGCATAACAGCTATAAGGCAACTATACGCTCCTTAAAGCGCTGCGTGGAAGACCCAAACCTAGTCAGCAGTGTGCAGATCAGGATAAGCATCTCGCCTGCAGGTATGCTAGTGCTGAGCTCAAGTAGCCTTTCCTTGACAACGTCAAGGATGTTTCTACCCTACGCTGACGCTGATGTCTTCTGGTGCTGCTGTTGTGCCATTGCAGACCATTCACAGCCACTGGTACGGGCAGAGCCACCACCTGCAGAAGACCCTGCAGGCTTCACGCTGACCACCAGCGAGCTGGAGCGACTAGGTGAGTCTTACAGTAAACACAGAGCCCAGAGTCAATGGTATGTTAACAACTTGAACAGCCTAACTTGAATCTGAGTTAGTTACTGTGTTATCGGCATATTTGTGCAGTTGCATGTAGCCGTTTTCTGGCAGCACCACCCAGCGTTGTTGGGCAACTATGGCAGCTGCTGACCAGCATTACGATGGCTCAATCTTGCATACAGCAGAGCAGTTTTAGCAATCAATATCACATACTCACAGAGCTGTACATGACACAGCTGATAGAAGTTGAGAAAGTAGCCGCAGGGAGCATCTTTGCTGTTGTGCAAACTAGTTAGAACTCCAGTGGCTGACACCAAGGCTGGTTGCGTTTGCTTTTACTGCAGCTTACAATGAAGACTTCAGGACAACACTCAAGGATACTAGGTTACAGCAGCTGCTTCTGAGGATAGATGGCGCAGTAAACAGGGAACAGGTACAACCGCATATACAGATGTTGCGCTGCATTGCTGTCTCCAGCACCATTGTGCTGGCCTTCATACAAACATATTGAAACAAGCTGGGCGTCAAAGCACCAAGCAGCAAATGCACTAACACGCTCTTGATAAAACTCACTTTTTATGTTGCAGTGACCAGCAATAATCAGTTACCGTTATGCATATCATACGGTGCAAGGTCGCTGGTGCCAGAGCTATGTTGTACTGTCACTGCAGGCACTGAGGCAAGAGCTGGAAACACCGCATTTCAGAGAACTTGCCGATACAGTGAGTTTCCCCAGCCGAGCAGGGTATCAGGTGTACATGACCTCACTTCTGTCACTGGTGCTGCTGGTATCAATCATACATTACTGGGGCGTCAAATATGACTCGAGCAGCCCTTCTCTCGCACCTGTGATCCTGTGATAGACTTTTCTCATGTGATGTGCAAGGTCCAGCCCCCACAGCTGTGTGGCTTTGTTGCGCATGTATGCATTTTCCTGGCACACAGTCATGATGATGTCAGATGCATGTGTGTCTGTTACCTTGCTGTGTTGCAGATGCTGTCCATCATGAAGCCTGGAGCATAGCCTCTGTGACAGGCTAACAACTGGTGATTGGGAAAGACGCGGTCGGCTGCTTTCTCATTACTGGTCCGGTGCCACAACAGGATGTATGTCTGGGGCCTGCTTCTTGGTCGATTCATTGTCGTGCGACTGATGTATAGGCTCCTTACACTGTCGCATACATGCTCAGTAATTTCCGGCCAATGAAGACGCATACAAGGTAGCTGTGAAAGATATTGAGCCCATGCAACATTGGATGAGTTGGCAAATGAGCTGCCAGCTCATGTCAGTGACATGTGAGGGGTGTATCATGTTGCATAGTCATGGTGTTTAATACCATATTTGTGACAGAAATATCATGCTCCTTTTTAGTCATTGGAGCTGTGTGCTGATCGGCAGGAACCTTGGCAGTCATGGGAAGGAGGTTGGGCTCATGCAACCATGTGGTGACAATAAATCCCCCCCCCCTTAGGGTTGGATGATCCTCACTCTGAGGTATCACCGTCTGTTGGTCCCACTGGCATACTGCGTGCAATGCTTCGTCGAGTAACTTTATTCTATGGGTCTCTTGTATTTCTGTTTGGCAGAAGACTGCTATTGCAGTGTTACCACCAGACCCGAAATTTCGGGTTCATCCGAAATCCTGGCCGCGCAGTGGCCAGGATTTCGGATAATGACCCATAATCCGAAATCCAGACCATGCGGGCTTGGCAGGCACCCAGACGCTGTGGGACAGTGGGGCAGTGCTGTGGTTGGCCTGAGGTTGACCTGACCTGGCCTTTTGAATCCATCTGTCGTCTGATCTTTGACAAACGAGCAATGTACTGTATCAAGCAATGCCCCAATCACCAAAATCGCCTGGGCTGGTGGAACGTGCCGAGTATGACTCAGACTGTGAGTCTGATTGTGATCTGCAGCAGAGTGAGTGAGTGGTGCTGCCATGCTTGTGTGGCAGCTACAGAATGGCCTTGTCAAAGTGGCATAATGATGCCTTGTCAATCTGCTGCTACAACGCGTTTTTTACCACGAAAATCGCACTTTGGACAGCAAACCCCGTCAGAGCTCTGGGGCTTCGCCCCAGACCCCACCGCTGAGTTGTTTCCCCCTGCACCTCATCCGAAATCCTGACCTACCCCGGTGGTAACACTGTGCTATTGACAGTCAGTTGCTTGACGGAACCCTAAAATAAGCTCGTGTACGCCGCAGCAACATGTTGGCAATTGCAGTGGATGAGCACATTTTATATGATATTATTATCGATATTATTATATTATTATTATATATATTGATGTATATTAATATTAATTATTATTATACATCATTATACTATATATTATTATATATATAAAATATTATTATATATTATTTATATTTATTATTACATTATATTATATTATATATTATTATTATATATATTATTATTACATATTATTGTCATAGCCTGCGCAGTATATAAGAATGGCGAACTGCTCTCCTCCTCGTGAGCGGGCCAGAACGCATTCAAATCACCGACAGCTGCAGAAGGACATAAACTTCGTACTTCAATGAAGCAGCAAAGGACCGTTGGCACAGTTTCAAAACCCTATCAACCTTATTCATGCATTACGCACAACAGCTTCCTAGTCACAGCGTGCTGTTGTCAACTGTTTTGGGTGAAAAAAAGATCGCATAAGCTCTTTATCGGGCGCAAACAGAACGCTGTTGTGATTGTTAGTGTCTTATAGACCGGCAATCGCAAATGCCACCGAAAAGAGCCAGTCGCATGGAGTCAGTAGAGCTGCAACGTCTGCAAGCCCTGGCAGATACCCAGCGCAAGCACATCGAAGAGCTCAATTCACAGCTTCATGAGCTGCTGGTGAGTGCCGTTGTATGGGTTGTATGCAGAGTTACAGTGAGCAGGCTGAGGGTAGCACAATTTCGTACTGCAGCTATGATACTGCAATCACCTTGGGATGCTGACTGTGGACAAACCCCATTGCAGGAGGTTCAAAAGCAGCAACAACTTCAATTGGTAGAGCAGTCACCTGCCCGAAGGAACGTGAGACAGCTTTTGGCCAAAGCAGCAGCAGACAACACAGCTCTTGCCAAAAGGGTTGAGGAGCTAAGGGCGCAGAGAAATGCGCTTGCAGTTACGAAAGCTGCCCTGACAGCACAGGTAGGTCACTATGTTGGGTCCCGGCACTCAGCAGTTATTTATATCATGGATATTCTTTCATCCAGTTGGCTGGATGACCATGCTCTTGCGCCAAGCACGCTCATGTGAGCAACAATGTGTTTCTGAGCGGCTTCTGCTTTGTCTGCTACAGATGTCTGAGCTGATACAAGCAGCAGCAGATGATGCACAACGTGAAGTGCAGCACACACATTTACTTGCGCAGGTGCAGCAGCTGTATCAGCTTACTGGGCAGCAGGGCGCTAGCCAGCCCACAGCACAGCTGGCAGCAGTACTGACCTTTGTGGAGAGGGTGAGTATCATCAGCCTCGACAAATGCTCTTCACGATCAATATCAGTTACTGTTGAAAAGAACCATTGGGCTGCCAGCCCCATCCAGGGAGTGTACCTTGCATCTTGGAGACACTAATCGTCTGTACCAACAGTTGGGTGGCACCTACAGTCAGTTGAACATCATTACTTCTTTGCAACGCTTGCAGGCTTCTCTGAAGCGGCAACGACTCCAAGGACCGTTGGGATATTGTATGGCAGGCACAGCTCAGCATCCTCTGGCAACAGATAGCTGCTTATCACTCAGCCCAACAGATCAGCAGCTTGACAGCAAAGCCACCAGCCAGCTCATATGGTGGGATGGAAGCTGCACAGAAGGCAGCATGACAGCAGAAGACACAGTAGACAACACACCAGCCGCTACTGCAGCGGCCACATTGAAGTGCATTGGGGATGCAGGTGACAGGGCTGGCTGCTCAGGCATCAGTGACATGTCTTACATCAGTCCCTTGAGAGGCAGCAGCGTTCCAGGAGGTACACAGCACAGCAGGACCCCAACTACAGCACCAGTGCAGTATGGTGATGGCCTGGGAAGCCCCCTTAGCTGCCAGTCGCTGAGTCAGCTCAGCAGCAGCAAAGGCACTTTTGGGTGTGACTTGGCTCCAAAACGTCTGGATTTGGAGGCAACTCCAGAATCCAAACGTCCAGGCCTTGAAGTGGGTGATGTCTGTAGCTGCAGCAGCAGCAAGCCTGCCACATACCTGACTCCAGCAGGAGGAGCCAGAACATTGGACCAGTCACCCAGCAGAGACCAATGTGGCAGCAGCAGCCATGGTACGGCTCTGGACTATTCAGAATGTCCAATGCTGCTGATGTCTCCAGTGTTTGACCTGCAGCCCAAAGATCTGGAACAACAAAGCCTTGCCCCTAGGCCTCATCATGGCAGCAAACTCAGTGCAGTAGGGCATCACAATGCAAGGACCCCTGCAGGACTTCAACTGGGTGCAGGGTTCAGACTTGCTGCATGTGAGTCTGTGTGGCCCAGTCCAGCATTAGCAGACAGTGGCTGCAAATCCACCAGCATGTTGAGCTGTGCAGCATGGCTGGCCAGGCAGCAGCCTGACTCGCCTGACACCAACAGGGTGCTGGCGTTTTCCCATGCCCTGCTTGATGACTGGGAACAGTCAGAAGAGGAGCAGCACTGGCAGCATAGCAGCAGACGGCACAAGGCTCTGGTCATGGGCCTGCTGCTTGCTGTCCCGCTGGCAGCTGTTGCTTTCGCTGGAGGTGCTGCAGCATGGCAGGTCCAGCAGCATGAGATACTTGAGATGGTGGCAATGCTGAAAAAGCGGGTCCAAGTTACAACCCAACCAATGATGGCTGGGGCAGCTGGTGGCTGGAGAAACCTGCTGCAGGGGCTGTGTGCGACTTGGGACAAAATCAAGCGGCTGTCACGGTTGGCACAGCACTGTAAGGCTGAAAGTAGCAGCAGCATTTCTGCACATGTAACAGGAGCAGTTTTGAGCGAAGGCGTGGAAGAAGAGCCCTGATTGTCCTGGAGCCATCTTGGCTGAGCTTGAAGTTGAGTACCTGGCTGTGTTTTGCCCCCAGTAGTAGCCACGCTGCAGTCCATGTGGCATATTGAGCCGACTATGATTCTGAAAGATCCGTCAGTGTGTCAATGATGAGGCCCAGGGGCAAGGCTCTGCTGCCACATTGGGCACTAAACCAACATTTATTGAATTCGTTCTGTGTAGAAGAAATTGAGCCATGCAACAAGTTGAGATGCAATGGCAAATGCACTGACATGCGTGGGGGGCGCCACCCAGGTGTGATGCTCAAGCTGTGTGGCTTGTACGACCGTGGATGATGTCGACCTAGCGTGCTCTACTAAGCCTTACTAGGAAGTTCCTCAGTTTGTGCACATGGTTGGAACGGGCCCCGTACTATGATAATATTGGTATGCAGTAGTTGTATATATTCGATGCACAATACAGTTATGCTTACTCGCACAATGTTAGTAGAGCTTCATCAATCCCCAATGCTCAGGATCATACATGTTTTGCGTGTGATTTGCATTACTTCAGCTTCAAGCAAGTTGCTTGATGCAGTGACATGCCCCACCAGCTGCTGCCAGCAGCGACTCAACTATATAACCTTTGGATAGAGTACTACTAGTAGGCTTCGACTCAGTGTGCTGTGGCCCACATGACACAAAAAGAAGTCGTATGCTTTTCCAGCAAACACAACACAAATTTTTCTCAAGAAGTACACATCAATGTGTGAATTTTTTATAGGTGCTATGCGATAAGACTGCCCCAAATTTGGGCTTTTAAAATCATCATATCAGGCAATCCTTGACACACACAATGGGGCGCTGTGACAGACGGGCTCCATGTCCACAACATCCGGTTGCCAAAGTTTATAGATCGGCGCATCCAAGGTGTTTGGTGGTTACTGCTCCTGCTTTTCGGCACGGCAAGTGTGCTAGCACACACCATAGGCAAGCTCGTATACCCAATCCAGCTAGACACACTCTTCTGTGACAGAAGCACAAGTAGAAGTACAAGGATGATTCAGTAATATGAAGTGAAGGACCTTGTCACTATTGTGGGATGCCTATTGACACACTTACTCGATTTTCCTGCAGTGGATTACATCATGTGCTGCCAGCACATGCATATGACATCGCAGCATGCTATATACAACTATATAGTTGTATTGATGCTTTCAATCCTCAACAAAGTCACAAGCATCAATGTCACAGGACCGACTTGCCGGGAACATGGCATCTCCACCAAATCATCTGTAGAACAACAAGAGCCATGAAGCATGCTATGCTGGCTACAGATCTCACACACTTTCAAGACGACTAAAAGTACTAGTCGCACACTACAAAGGCCCCCAATCAGCTATTGTGCTTCGTTCTTCATGATGCAATGGTTCATCCATCTTATGCAGTTTCATAAGCCATCACCACAATCCAAAAGGCCCAATACAGTGGTCATGATGGCAAAGTACATCGCCAGGCCACACAGACTCTGAGGTGAGCAGTCTGCTGTATTCACCCGTCTGTCTACTGAAGTACAATGTGCCGTCATTGCAGCTGTGCAAGGGTGGTGCCGTGTCCGTCACCTTGTTGGACCTGTTGGTCTGTCATTCACAGCAGCTGGAATGTGTCCTGGATGTGCCTCAGGCCAGCTGCATCCCTCTCATAGGCACTGGTGGGTGCAGTAACCACCAGTGCGTAAATAGTGTCACCCTTTTTGCCAATGGTTGACAGATAGCGGCGCTTGTCACTCCTCACATCATACACATACATGTCAGTGCCATTTATGCGCTTCTGAGCCTGTAACCACAACAAACACTGCATGGCCTTGCGAAAGTGCTGCAGTGTTCAAGGCAACCATCCTGCAGACTCCCTTTCTCAATCCTGGGAACTTGAGACTGTGGTCTCAAACTTTACAAAGGCTCTCACTGCACTGATGCACGCTTATACACTGAAGACTGCATGTGTCACCGCAAGGCAGGCCCCCACCTCCTGCCCTGTTGCCCACCTGTTGCACCACCCCATCTGATAGTGCCTGCCTCATGTCGGGGTCACCTCCAGCGACAACAATCAGCGATGTCTTGGCATCCTTCAACACAGAGTCGCGATAGTCCTTGCCTGGGCGGCAACCAAGCAGACACCGTTACCTGCTGCGTTGAAGCACTCTTCTTGAGCAAGAAGACAGGCGAAAGTTATTGCTGTCACAATAACTGATGCGCAAGTAGCTTGCAGGTCAGACTGTCATATAGCACAGGTTGGCAACATGATTGTCAATCCTGAGTCAGAGGCACCCTCTGCCCTGCGAATGCAAGTAATCACACTTATCTTACCTCCCAGTGCTATCACATAAGCCATCTCCTTTCTGGTGCGTGGATGACTTACACGACCATCCATGCCCCTGGTAACCATGACAGCAAGCATGCACTGAGCACTGTATGCATGTATGGGAGTATTTCAGCAGCACAGTGAGTGCCACTGTAGGTTGACTGTGTTGTCACAGCTTGCCACAAGCACCAAGTGGTTGTAACACTGCTGTTTCCTACTACGCATACGGGGCCTTAATGTTTGAGCATGATACAGGTGCATGGCAGCCCTAATGGACATTTGAAATGAAAGTTCCACCACATGTGCTGCAATCGCAGCAGAACTGGGGGCAGGCAGCAGCCCACTCACATGGTGCTTTTTTCTGTCTTTGTTGGGGTGTCCTCATCCCAGTCAGCTGGATACTCAAAGCTGTACATCGGTGCAGCATCTTTGGCCTGACCATAGCCCATGTACAGATCAGGGGCCTGGGAGTAGCCTGCATAAAGCAGCAGTTGCACTTATGACCAGATCATTATATCACGCGATGATCATGGCGCTCTGCAGGATGCCATGAACTATCTGTGCACCGGTCTCAGCACAACGCATGCTGATGTCTCAGTAGCTGGTGAGCATGCTTGCTGTCGGAAAACAATAGATCGCCGCACGACGTGACGTAAGGCAGGGTTGCGCAACACGCATTTGAGCTGCTCCGAGCCAGCACGCACCCAAGAATTTCTTGAACCCATTGTCAAGGGCCTCTGAATCGGGCACGTTGGCTACAATGGGCAGTAGGCCAGTGCCAATCAGCAGCCACCTCCGCAGGACAGGAACGCCCTGATCGCTATCCACATCGGCACAGGAATACAATCTGGTAGCTTTATGTGCTTTGGTTATGGGTGCATTGCGAGCTGAGCCGTGTCTTGGCACCAAGCGTTTCATTCCGACACCGACGCACGACGCTGGTTGGAGTCCCAGGGCCTGCATGCTGCTGGTATAATAAAACCAACCTGTTTGGATATGTACAGCACGCGATGTGGCTGACGATCACGCAAACGGACACGCTCAGGGCAACAGACTGGAAAAACCGTAACAACTTGCAGGTTTCACACATAACTGCCAGCAAATGAGCTGCAATACAGGACATACCAGGGTGCGTCCGGCATGCGAGCCCGGAATAGTGCCAGTCCAACAGTTGCAGTGCCTTTGGGAGGCCTGCGCATGTGTGGCATAATTTTCAGAATCAACACCAACTTTGAACCTATTTTTTCAATCATGGGGTAACAAGGGATGGGAAGGGGGGCCAATGTTTGAACTGCTGGTGTACTGCGGGCCTCTTTTCCGCATCAGTATATACCCTTTATGCATGCTGAGTATTGTTCAAAATTAGCATGTGAGGGTCAGTGCAGCACACCACTGTCAGTGGACGTGGCCTGTACAGTCAAGTGACCTGCTTTGCTAGACTGTACGCTCTGGCGCTGCTCAAAGCGCAATGAGCTGCATGGCGACACCACAGACGCCCTACGCGCCCAAGATGGGCACCCTGGTCAATCTGAACAGGGTGAGGGGTGATAAGGGACCTGCAGTTACTCAGAACACTATGACTGTTGTGGTAAACTGCCTGACTCATGCTCATTATTTTTACAGTAGCACTCTATAATTGCATGGAAAAAAGGGAGCAGCTGCACAGCAACAGCACACTAGTCAACTCGTCACCATGCACTGCTCCTGACTTTTAGGGCACATGCATGAGTCGCCGCCAGACAAGATGTGAGACACAAGCAGCGGGCCGTACACCTTTAATTTATCTACTTCTCCTGCAGGTATTGGTGACCAGTAAGGCCCAAACCTCTTTGTCAGTAGCTGTGCGTGTGCGGCCCATGCTAAAATCAGAACAAGCTGGCAGCAACAAGCGTGACATCATCAGAGTGATTGATGACAAAATTGTAGTTGTGCTGGACCCTGATGAGATCAAAGATTATCTCGATCAGGTGCAGAACAGGACAAAGGAGAAAAAATATACTTTTGATGTGGCGTATGACACCAAGGTGGGCAACTCAGCAACCAAGCATGCGATGTTCTGTGTAAGCACAGTGGTTACAGGCCATCAGCAGTTGTGCCACATCACAAATGCCTTGCTGTGCGGTGCTCATGTCATCTACTGTCTAGGGCACTCGGGGCAGCTGGCCCTCACTCGTATGGTGACCTCCAGCGCCCCTGCAGGCAGTGGCATGGCTGTATGGCTGCAATCCTGAAAAATAGAGAGCAGCCTTGTTCAAATGTGAGGGCAGTTGCAGCAAGGGCATGTGACCATCGCTGAACAGTATTGGTACACTGTGTCCTCATCTAGATGCTCGCCATGATCATTTGGTTGTTAGACATTTGAGTTGCAGTGAGTTGTGCTGTGTCACTTACTCAGTACTTGCGCTGTGTTGATTGCCACGGTCTGGTTCACATATTTTGCTGCATTGCAGGCGCGTAACAGTGATGTTTATGCGGGCAGCATTCAGGAGCTAGCAGCAGGCGTCAGCAAGGGCCTCAATGGAACAGTGTTCGCTTATGGAGCAACAGGGTCAGGGAAGACACACACCATGGTTGGTGAGTGAGCCACACAATAAACCAGCAACACCAGCATCATCAGCGGCGGCAGCAACAGCGGCGGCCGCAGCTGTGGCAGCAGCTGGCTTGGGCTTGCAGCACCATTTGCTCGGTACTGCACGAATAGTGAACATCATGCATTGTTTTGTGAGCAACAAGACAGGGGTATTCCTTACGTCAGCTTCATTGCTACAATACACACAGCAGTGGCATCTCTGCATGTGGGGTGCAAGCCATTATGGCAGCTTGCCCTTGTGTTCATGGTGACGGCATTGACACAGCATGCACAGCATGACCTGAGTGCCGCTGGTGCAGCCACTTCAAAAAAGCAGGTGGGGCAGCTCACCACTAGATACTTTACAGGGTGCTATTGAAGCACTACACAACAGCTGATCCTGCAGCATGCAGAAGCAATCATCTCAGCAAGCAGGATTTTCAACAGGCCGTAGTGCTGAGCCACCAATGGTCTGTGAACCTCGCCTGCTGTTGCATGTCTGTTTGGTCCTGGCAGGCACTCCGGCTGATCCAGGTTTGATGGTGCTGTCTCTGGGACAGAGTTTCCAAGAGAAGGCCGCTCACGCAGACGCAGGGGAGGAGTTCTCCGTCACATGCAGCTACCTGGAGGTGTACAACGAGGTGAACTGAAGCTGGGCTGCAGCAGTGGGCTCCACAGCGGACCAGCAGGAGTGCAGCACCTGGACATTGCTTGTTTGCATGTGACCAAGTGATGGTGACATGTTGTGGATGCTGAATGCTGAATGTGTGTTGTAAAAGTGGGCAGTTTGAGATTGCTCTACCTGGGAGTCTGTTAATGCAGTGGTCGTCTCATAGATCAGCCACGCCTTGAAGGCATGTCACAGGAACATGATGTTGCAGCAGGGCAGTCGGCTCAAACTACAGCCTAGTGATTGATTGTGGGTGAGGCGATGGGGCAATTTGAAACACGGACCATCTACCAGTCCCGGTTGCAGAATAGCTGGCTCAATCGAGCATGTTGTATGTGTATACATCCTGAAATCAGATACTGTGCAATGCCCAATGAGCCTGAACTTGGCTGGTTCATGGGCGGGTCACACTTGTGTAACCACAACTGGACACTGAAACAACCAGACACACAAGGTGGTATGCCACATGGTGCTGAGCCACACATGTCAGAGCTGTGCTTGCCCTGTCACTCATCTGCTGTTGTTGCTGTTGTTGCTGGCCAGGTGATTTATGACCTGCTTGTCAAGAACTCTGGTCCTCTTGAGCTGCGTGAAGATCCAGATCAAGGCATCTGTGTGGCAGGGCTCAAGCACATGAATGTCACAAGCGCAGCAGAGATCATGGTGAGCACAGCTCGGGCGGCTGTTGTACCTGCAGCTGAGGAAGCAGCCAGTCAAACCACCTGCTGGTGTTGTGGAGGACACCCTCCTCACCACATGACATGCTACAACTCCTGGCAGTACTGCTGGGTGATGTGAGACTGATGGGTGCCTTGATGCTGTGACTGCACCACTGCCTGCGTTCAGGTCAGGGGCCAGGTCAGCAGGTAACAGAGTGGCTTGCTGTGGTTGCCAGTGGAGCTGACCCTATTCAGTACCTGCACTGCAATCAAATCAAAATTGTGTGCTGCGGTTGCTGGTGTCTGTGTGCCTGCCAGGGTCTGTTGGAGGAGGGCAACAGGCGGCGGAAGACAGATAGCACTGATGCTAATGCTGCATCATCAAGGTCACATGCGGTATGATACATGGCAGAGTCTACTTCTATCTGTCTTTGACCACCGGGGAACGTCATACAACCCTGTGCCAACAAGTGAGGATGCTGCCTGCATGTTTCTGGGGCCTGATAGCAGCTGCCTAGGCGACTTCTCCTCTCCATGTCAAACTGAAATCATGCAACCGCCTGAGCTGACATCCTGCATCATGATCATGCAGGTGCTTGAGATTATTGTTCGGCGCTGTGCCCGCAACCAGTATCGTGCTAACGTGTTGATTGGTAAATTGACCCTGGTAGATCTGGCAGGCAGTGAGCGTGCGGCCGAGACCAACAACGCTGGCCAGAAGCTCAGAGATGGAGCCAACATCAACAAAAGCTTGCTGGCACTTGCCAACTGCATCAACGCCTTGGGAAAGCAGCAAAAAACCGGAGTGGCATATGTGCCTTACAGGAATAGCAAGTTGACCAGGTAGGCCACTGTACAGCAGTCAGACCTGCTTGATAGCTCCGGCACGTTTGAGTAGAAGCCTACGCATGTGTCTGTTGTGTCCATAGGCAGCCATTGCAAACTCCAGTAGTGCTCGCAGGCAGCTTGTTGGCTCACAAACTGTTTGTGGCCACTATACATCAGCCCTGGGCAGTATGCTGCAGCAACTGCAGGCTTTCAGCAGGGTGTCAAGCAGACACCGGCAACACACACACACACACAGCAATTTGCAATGCTGGGGTGTAGGCTGCTGAAGGACTCCCTGCGTGGCAACAGCCGCACGGCTATGGTTGCCACTATCGGTGCTGCTGCGGACCAGTACCACCACAGTGTCAACACGCTGAAGTACGCTGACCGGGCGAAGGAGATCAAGACACATGTGGTCCAGAATGTGGGAACAGGGGAGCGGCACATCACAGACTATCAAAACATCATTGACAACCTGCAGGTAAGCCCCGCTGTTGGCGCCCTAGTTGGTGAAAGTGTCTTTGGCATGTTCATGTTGGGCGAAAAGTGAGTAGGTCTGTCACATGTCTTGGTCAGCCTTTGGGAGAGGCTCAGCTCCTGGTGACTAGACACACAGTTGTAGCAGGCACAGTGCCTAGATGCTAAATGCTGACACATGACAGCAGAGTGCTGACAGCTGTATGAAGGTATCACAAGCACACATGTTGAAACTGCTGTTGGCTGGCTGCTACATCACAGAATGAGGTCCAATCATTAAAGTCGCGCTTGGCTGGAGGTCTGCCCACAGCACTCTCAGCCAGCAGTGTTGATGATCCCTCTGCAGCAGCAGCAGCAGCCGCCAGGGGCACAGCAGCCAGTGGCAGCAGTAGGCCAGGTGCTGGGGCACCTTCAGCACTGCTTACTGGCACAGATGCAGGCAGCGGTGCTGCTGCAGTCAGCGGTGCTGAGGCTGACACCCTGGCATGGATTGATGCACTAGCTCAGGTCAGCAAACCTTGTACGCCCTGCTGCTGCCTGTGCAGTTCATGACTGACACATCATAATCGAGTGCAGTTGGCTGACAATGGTGTGCATGCCTCAGGCCTCGTTTGTCAAGGTGTTACCACTTGTTGATGCATCTCATGCTGTTTTCGCTCTGCATGCTCAGCTATTATCTGCACTTGCAGGAGATCAATGACAATGTTGAGGAGCGCATTAACCTGCAGAAGGCTCTCTTTGAACTGGAAGACATCAATGTTTGTAACAAATATGAGCTGCAAAACATTGAAGACATGCTCAAGGCAACAGGTAAGCAGCAGCAGCAGAGTTGCTGTATCACTGTTGCTGCTGTTGGCAATGGCCCATCACACCACAAGCATGCACTCGCCTGATTGTACTCGTCTGATGGACAAAGAATGCAACAAGTGGCAGATTGGACCAACTGACGTGACACTGCAAGGCTTGGAGGCAGAAAAAACAAGCGAAGACTTGTCAGTTATTTGTCGACCTGGCACTACCCAGTGACAATGGCTGCCCCACAACACTTGAGGTACACCGCTGTTGGTCTGCTGCAGACTCCTCACAGAATCCTGATGATGCTGCTGAGGCAGCTGACCGGCGCAATGTGCTGCTGGAAGAGATTGCTGCCAACACCCTTGAGGCTGAGCAGTGTCGTGCTGACATTGCTGCCAACGAGGCTTGCAAGAGAGACATTCAGGCCAAAATAGAGAAGGCCATAGACACAAACAACAATGTCAACTTTCTCAAGATTCTCAGCACTTTCAGGATACAGGTGGGGCGGTCAGGCTGATTGGCACTACCAGGCTGACAGTCATCAAGGATGTCATCAAACTTGAGGAGGCAGCGGGATTGATGTGGTGGCAGGCGCAAATCTGCAGCAGTTGCTGGAGGTCATCCATCCTTTTCTTATTACTAAGTGTATCACCTCCCTGCACCTGCTGGCCCCACACAGTGTGCTGTGTGACTCATGCGTGTGCCTACATCATCTTCATCACAGGCTGTACGGCTCCAGGAGCTGAAGTTCCAGATGGCTGTTCGTGATCAGATCATCACTGAGCAGCGCGACGTCATCAGCAACCTCTGGCAGATACTTGAAGCAAGTGGCCTCACACGACAACAGGTCATAGACATAGCACATGCTGAAGGTATTGTGTTGCAGGTGCGTCACACTACAGCTTGATCTGTGCACACTTCATCATTGCTCCCCACATCTCTCCCCCCCCTGGCTCGTCTGAACCTGGGCATGAGAATTCGGAACATGTCTCATCATGAGCAGCACCATGAGCATCAAGGAACCTGGGCGTGCTTGTCAGATGTGTGCACATGTGTTGTTGTTGTACCAGGGAGTTGAGCAGAATGATCTGTCATCTGTTGGTGGTCCTCCCACTGTTGGTGCCTCAGCACATCTGTCAGCACTGGGCAGTCTGCCCCTCACCAGCAGCGGTGGAGGAGCGCCTGGCAGCACAGCAGCAACAGCCCAGCATGCAGAACCTCCTGGACTGCTGCCCTCAACAGCCGCAGCAGCAGTGAGTGCAGCAGGCAATGGTGGCATGCAGCAATCACTCATGGGAGGAAAGGCGCGTTACAGGTAGGTGCAGCCAGCAGCTTTGATTAGCAATGCGAGGCAGCAATGCACCAGGCTTTTTCCTGAGAGTCATCGTAGAATGCCTTGTTGCTGTGCATTGCCTGTAGGTACAGATTTTGGCAGCAGTACAAGGGTGTTGACACTGCCAGCAGCAGTGGCACGAGCAGCCCGCTGCAACCCCGGGGGGCGCCGCTGCTGCTGCAGGACCCGCCACACACGCACAGAGCAAGGCAAGCTGCACAGGCGGCAAGCAGCAGCAGCAGCAGTGGGACAGCTTTGCCAGTGCTGAACCTGCACCAATCAGTTGATGAACCTCCGCGCAGCAGGAGCCCTCTCAGGAGCCGACCACAACAGCAGCAGCACAGACGGCTTCCCCACAAGACAGCAGGAGAGGTCAGCCCCGAGCCTGGCCAGACAGGCAGCTCTGTTGGTGCTGCAGCACACATTCCTGCAGCTGGCAGTACAATTGCTGGTGGTGGAATGAAGAGGTACACCCTCCAGGCCGTGCAGCAGTCTCACCAGGGCAGCACAACTGACAACCTGAGGCGTCAGAGTTCAAGTAGTGTAGGACAACGGAGAGATGATGGAGTGGGGCCGGATAGCGCTGTTGCAGCCCACAGCAAGGTAGCTGGCGTCAGCAGTAGCAGGTCCAGCTGTGTGCTTGTTTCTCCCCGTGATCCTGGGTCTGGACAGCTGCATGGCCACATGAGAAGATGTCAGGACAACAAGCAGAAAGGTGAGCAACACACAAGGTTGCAGAGGGCAGCAGCACACAGCATGGAGACCTGCTGCCGCAGCATGATGCAACTGCAGCAATCAGCCCGTGTCCCAGCACAGTGGCCATGCAAGTGCACAATCTGTTGCTATTCGAGAGCAATGGCTCACCCATTCACCCATGGGTCTTTCATCATGCATGAATGAGCTGGCTGCAGCTCACTCAATCGGGCCTGAACGTTAAGCGTGGCAAACCAGCGGTCGTACTAAAAATCTTACTGCTGACTCTGAGGTTTGCAGGCCTGCCCCCTGTAGCTGGCATCAACCCCCCGGCACACCCAGGCTTACCAGGACAACAGAAACAGCTGGAGCACACCATACAGGCATTGCGGCGAGCCAGACAGCAGCAGGTAGTGGGCAAGCCTGAGGGCAAATGCGGTGCACAGCAGCAGGTGTGTGTGCCTCACCATCATACTGGCAGGTTGGCGTGGCAGGAGGCTGCTCCTGGTGGCATGCCAGCTCAGCAGCAGCCAGTGAAGCAGCTTCAGCGGGAGAGGCAGCTCTCATTGATGTATGGGAGCAACCTGCTAGGAGACAAGGTGGGTGGACACTAGCATGCTCACACACACAGCCTTGAGCTGTACAACTGGGTCTAGGGCGCGTAATAGGAACGGACTCTTGCCGAGAATTGCCAGCAGTGGGGCAGCTGGCAAAGTTGTTGATTTGAGACACTTCATTGTGTTGATTGATGTTTGTTTGTTATTGGCTGCTTGCTGATTCCCGCTTCTCACAGCTGGCCAAGCTGAAGAAACACAACCATCAACAGAAGTTCCCCTCAGCAGGAGTGAGTGCAGAGCACAGCTTTGTTGACCTGACTCCTGAACGCAGTGCAGCCTCAGCATACAGCACATCAATAGCAGCAGCAACATCAGGGCATACCACCAGCAGTGGCGGCAGTCATCAGCACCAACACCTGCAGCAAAAGTCTGGAGCAGGTGCTGCAAATCTGCCATCTATTAGTGAAAGCAGCAAGCCCCTGGAGGTGCTGCGCAGGAAAAATGCACTACAGCAGCTGCATACATTGTGGCAGAAACGGAAGTCCAATAATTAGCAGGTATACATAGCCGGCTCAGGCCTTACATGGTGCATGCATGGAGGTGCGTCCTCTACGCCACTCAGCAAGGGGGGGCGGTTGTATGCAGTGCACGTGAGAGTCCCTAGCAGGCGGCTCTCATCGCCAGCAGCAAGCCGCCGTCGGTTGCTCAAGGCAGACAGTTGCCGAGGCAATTTCAACTGCTGGTGTGCCTGAAGAGTTGTGTACATGTCCCCGATCCTCTGCAGATGATGTTCAGGTGGCAGACCAGCAGATTGCCAGGTCAGCTAGCTTAGAGAGTAGCTGCGTGGTGGACAGCTGTACAAACAAGCACATTGTACAATATCACATGTTATCAAACTTGATAGTGACTTATTCAATTATACAGTTTATTGCTTGACAACACTCTCGGCCAGCCTGAGGCCACCTAGGTGGCTGCCTGCAGGCACTGCTGTGCTCCCTGCTGCCATGATCCATGCTGATCAATGAAACAGTATCAGGAACTTCCTGAGCCGCTTCCGCTGGCTGGCCGGAGGCCAATTTTGAGTAATGGCGCCTGCTGCCAGCCTGTAACCACTCGCCATGTGACCAGCTAGTAGCCTCTGCAGAGCTCATCAGCTGACTGAGGCATGGCATGCTTGTTGTGATGAGTGCCCATGCATCATGCCTGTTGGCCCAGCCAACGTTGTGAACGAGTTTGTCCATGCTGCATATCTGGATTTGGTGGGTTTTTAAAGGGTTGTTTTCTTCACTCGATATGGGCCATACAAACATGGCAGGTGACTGGACTGAAGTTACCCATGTAATTTACTTACAACTCTTGTCAAAAGAAGGTTGACTAGATAGTCAACCATTGAAGGCTTCTCAGATCAACTGGTGCCAGTGTAGTGCACAGTTGGTGTCTATGCCTACGCTGCCCAGGCTCTTTTGTGTGCTGCTTCAATCAGAGGGATCTCATGCAAGCTCTCCGGGTTTGTGGTGTTACCACAAACAGTCTCAGTCCCAGTAATCACCAGACTGTGGGTGGGCTGACAGCACTTGTGCACTGCTGCCTGCAGACACATTGTGGCAGGTGTTGAACTCACATAAACCCTTTGCCCCTCTTTCCCTTAGTGTACACTTTGCCCCTGCTGCCGCCATCCCACTCATCCCCGACCTTCTCTACAATGTACCTCTCTCCCTTGCTGCTCACGACCTTGCCATCACGGTAGCGCACCTGCAGTCACGACAAGGTGACAGTACCCTGAGCAATGTAGCTGAGCTGATAAGAAAGATTGCATAGGCAACCAATACGGATATGCTTGGATCCATTGTGAAGAGGGTTCATCTCCTACAAGCCAGTCTGAGCGCTGAAAATGGTATGCTGTCGCCAAGGTCCCGTGTTGGGATAACCAGTGCGGTGTGCTTACATTGGACACACTGGATCACACCTGTAAAATGTGCACAATGGTGCATGCCATCACAACGGTTGCTGAGGGTATGGTAGAATTTGGAAAAGCAAGCTGACACCCAAGATCAGACCAGATACTGCGGCTGGTACACTCACCTTTGACTGCTGCTCTCCTTTCTTGACTGATGGCAGTATATTTGCACCATACTTGGCCTGTCTCACCACCTCAGGCACAATCTGCAGGTCAAACCTGGTCCAGCACAAGGCAACAGGTATTGCAGCAGCATCGTCATGACAAATGGTGACCCAGTGGTGGCTATCCAACCTGTTGCTTGGGCCGCTCAAGTGCAGAGCTCTGAGGAGCAGCTGTATGGTCACCTGCTGGGTCTGCTCAGGAGGCGATGGGTGCATGAGCAGCCGGTAGATATTGGCCAGGGCTGAACAGGTCCAAGATAGAACAACTATGTACTACTGAGCACACACATGGCAACAATCCAGTGAGCATACAACACCTGTACTTGTTGCCTTGCTACCTCAGCCAGCCTGTGAACCACACCTGTCTACAATCTGCTTCTTGGTGTGCCTTTTCTGTAGCTCCACTTCTCTCTGCTGCTGCTTTTGCAGCTCAAGCTCGATCAGCCAATTGTGTTGCTGTTGTTTCATATCTGAACACTCAAACAGGCAGTCTGCTGCTGCCTGTAGGTCACCCGCAAACCTTTGCTGAACGATGTAGGAGAGGAACTCCTGGCTGATGTCAGTTGGACAAAGTTCAATCAGTCCAGTGATGTCAGGGCCCTTGGCCTGATAGCTGCCACTACCGCAGGTCTCACGGCTGGATACAACCGTATTGCTTATGTCAGTGCATGCAGGCTGGTGGGACTGGAGAGTGGCTTGCTTGAATGCAATGAGTATAGTGTCCAAGTCATTCCCAGAATGGCCACTTGGCATAGCCTGCTGGGCTTCTGACATCTGGCCCTGCACAGAATAGCTCATGTACTTTCAATGAGGTATGTATAAGGGTTTTTAGCGCCTCGAGATTATTGCAAATTGATACCTGCTCTAACAGCTGGTGCACCAGGGCTAGTTGCTTCTCATTGCTGAGGTCATTGAAGCTGGCCACCACGCTGCCAATGACCTCAAGGAGCACTTCAACGCAGTTTTCAGGGTCTGGATCGTCCAGGATGCTATTAATGTACTCTGCAACCTCCTCGTCCAGCTCTGCATGATGGCCTAATGTGTCCAGCAAGCACCGCAGGGCCTTGCGTGCTGCCTGAACCATCACTGCAGCGTTGCGATTAGCTGCTGTTTGTTGTCATTAGGTAGACCGAACACGATGCGAAGCTTGTGCGACTGACACGCGCGAGTATCGCCAATGGTAAAGAAATATTTGGGTATTGCGCGCTGCAGGCTCTATGATGTATGCTGCCACTGCAATAACAGCGAGAAGAACTTGAGGAAGTTGCGTTTGGTATGAGGCAGCTGTCCGGTTTCTGATCTGTTGCATTTCAAATTTTGCTCGAGCCAAGTCTTACCTAGTCTTTGGCAGTCTCCTGATACGTGGTCGATCAGACCGCGAACAAATACAATCAACCAGGTGCCAAATGTTGGACCTTGGCCTCGCCGTTGGACCGCTATGTGCTGTACTGCTATAATCACTGCTGCCACCTGCCATCGTACACACACCTGCAGAAAAACAGCTGGTCGCATCAGCAATTCACAGTTTGTGTAAAAAGGGGACACAGCCCTCCGAAGGGATTCGATTTACTGCTGAGGCCCACGTTGGAAAGTATCATGTCAACATGTGCACACCAACATAGATCATTCTGAATCTCATTTTGATTTTCATGGGGTTGCCGACAGAATAGGTAGTACCTGTAGTCAATTTCTGTTGGCACTCAGGGACGCTGTTGCCCCTAAATACCAACAGCCCTGGCAAACGCAGGCTGCCTGTGACAGTTGCATACTGCAGGGATTACCACCATCTTTTGTGCTTCGCAGCAAGTGGTTTAACCAGCAACGTGCATCCTGCAGTGAGGTTCTTGTGGTAGTCGGGCAACTCCCGCCTCCACAGCATACACAGCTCACTGCCGGCTGCATGGTAGCCCAAACGTTTCCTGAACCAGTGTTCAACAGTTGATGACGGTGTCCTGCCATCAGTACTGCTGCTTCCTGTACTCTGCGCATGGCGGAAGGCAGCAAGCAGGATGTCCCCAGCATATAAACACTGCAGTGCTCGACAAAGGCAGTATGGCAGCGATAGACAGCAGTTCCATTACAGGCTTTTATTGCCAGACACTTAATGACAACAGCAAGATTTCCACAAGTTGGATCAATTCATTGCAACAGTGTGCCTGATGCATCACAGCTGGATGCCTGGCGTAGCACACACTGGGGCCCCTGACAGACCGGTGGGGTGCTGGCCCTGCTGTCTGTTGCCCACCTGTGGCTCCAGTATAACAGCAAGCTGCTGGACCCCGGCACCTTGCAATACTGCTTCCAGCTGTTTCATAAGGCGACTGGCATGACCCTGGTGCTGCAGGTGCTGCAGGGACAGCAAGGCAAGGAGGCATACATTGTGCACCTGTGCAATAGCTAGAGCACAATATAGAGCTGTCTAGTGAGCTGTGTAGTGTCCTGCGGCCTGCTGTGCTGCTCTGTACACAGCATTGTTGGCCACAACCATTCCAAGTTGCTGCATATCATAACACAATCAACGCATGCAAGCCCCGGCCTCCATCCACGAAACAAGGCTTAGGTGCTGGTTTTGTTATGCAGAGCTGGCAGCAGCTCAGCATCCCACCCACCCAGCAGCTGACTCTACATGGCTGCCCCACCTTGTGCTGTGGCTTCCTCACCTGTGGTGTAGCCAGCCCCTGCAGCCGTGCGTGATCGCAGCCATACACGTTCACTGTCCCAGCACATAACGGAGCACCCCTGTACAACAAAAGACAGAGGAAGCCAGGGTGGTCACACTTCAGTGAGCAGCTGCCTCCTGTCTGCACGTACTATGCAGCATCAGACAGTGTTGATCTTGAATGCCGCACTCAACTTCTTTTGTAGAGCATGGCCTGAAGCCACAGCCTCACTGCAGCCATTTAGCAGGGCCCTGCACACAGCAGTGCTGTGCATGACTGAGGAGTCTTCGCTGTTCCTTTGCCTGGCCGTCACCTGTTTGTTCGTGTGATGAGTGCATAGCTGTCCTCCAGCAGATCCTTGGGGCCATCACCCAGACTCCTCACCAACTCACACACCTGAGGCACAGGAACAATGTGACAACAGATCAACAAGAGGTACTTGCACACTGCCCGGTTGACGGTGCGATCAGGTGATGTATGGCATGCTTCCTTGGCCACTTGAAGAGATATTGGGTCTGACTTCAGGTGCCGCAGCTGGTCTACTATGTTCTTGAGCAAACAGCAGCACCAAGATGCGTTTCTCTAAAGCCATCCAAGCCTGCATCAAGGCAATCTCAAGGTTGCACCACACAAGACTCACCGTCAGAAAATTCTCTAGTCGTGTATGAACAACAGGCCTGCTGTTGCCGGCTTCACCCGCCATCCCAGCTGCTGTGCCGCTGTTCCTGCCATCTTCCGCGAAGTCTGCTAGTTGGCGCCGCACCTTTGTGAGCTGTTTGTGCAGCATCCCCCGCCGCTGTGCGTCTTTGTACAGGTGCCTGACCTCAGCCAGATCCAGCAGCTGCCATGTCTGCTGAGCAGGGGGCTGCTGCTGCTGCTGCCACGGCAGCAAGGTGCGCTGAGTGGGTACTGGTAGCTGCTGCTCACCAGCTGCTGCTACGGCTGCGAGCTTGTTGCACAGCTGCAGTCACCAGTACAAAGATGCAGCACAGAATGAAGCCAGCAAATTTCATCCCAAGGCCAGTCACAACAGGTCAGGGGTGGACAGTGCCATTGGGCGGGACCATTGTCAACAACAGCCTGTTGCACAAGCTGCGGAGGTTGTCAAAAATATGTCAGCAGGTGATGCTCACCCTATAGGGTGAGCTCCTACAGGGCTTGGTCGGCTGCTGCATCATTCCAGCACCAGCAAGCTGGCGGACATCTGCTGCTGCTGGTTGCGCTCACCTCTCTGCAGCTGTCTGTGTGGAAGAAGGGGCCAGGTGTGTGCTGGTCAGAGCCCCCTGCACCTGTGCTGCCTGACTCCGTGGGGTCACCTGTTGCCATTGCTGCTGTTACGGAGCCTTCCTGATTCCTTTGCTGCTTGTTGCTCTTACAGCTGCTATTGTTTTCAGGTGGCATGCATGTGTTGTGAAACCATCTGCGGCAGCCATGGCACCTGCTGCCTCTTTTCTGGTATGTTGAGTTGACTGAGGTCTTGCACTCAGCACAAAACACACAGCGCTCCTGATACCACTCGTCGCTGTGGCCCCTGCAGGCATGACAAGATGAGAACACATTCTGCAACCTGACATACTTGATGGGCGGCCTAAGGTGAAACATAATATGCATTGGCTGAGGCTTCAATGGGCATGGACAAAGGTCCAGAAAGCAGGCACATGGAGAACATGCGGGGTCCCAGAAAGCATCATCAAGCGCTAACAATCATCTAATGGCAGTAAAAGAACTCATTTGTGGGTTGTGGACAGTTGGCTGGTCTGCACTGCAAAACAGACTGTTCAATGCCCCTTTTGTCACTGTTGTGGTAGCCTGCACACCTGCGAGATGCGCTGGTTTCTGTATCTTGTAAATTTTCTGATAGTATATTGCTGAAGACCATCGTGTTGTCAGTGGTTGCATGCGTGATCCTGGAATGCAAGCATGCCAGCACCAGTGATCAGTTGTTGAAGTGACACAATTGTGACCAACTTGCTTGGCAGGTGTTGTGTAACGCCCTTCAATAGGCATCACATAAGCCATGGAGGCGACGACTCGTCGTGGGACAAGCTGACGCCTGTTCACACCTGGCAAATGGCAGCAGCGTTCCAACGGGCCCCATAAGGGGCAGTATCCGCGCTAACGGTGCTGAAAGGCGCCCATTGTGTTTTGTCAAGAATGACAGCATTGTTGTTTGTGTGGTGGGGCCGCTTAGAAGTACGGGGGGACAACTGGCTGACTGAACAAACTTTGTTGGTTGATGCTTTGCCATTTTTGGATCACAGCTCAAGTGCACAATGATGAAAAAGAATACTCTTCACTGCCCAGGTGATGCGCTGAGCAGGCTTCACTTCTTTCAGGCTTCCTTCAAGTCCAATGGACAGCCCCCACAGGGTGTGGACCCCATAACATAGTGTGACCGCCGTAACATCAACGCCAATCTCCCCTGTCATAGCTCGAGGAGCAATGACCGTCATGACCATCATATTACACATCTTAATCGTGCACGAATCATAACTTGCTAGCAGCTGTATAGGCGGTCTCGCCGCCCATTCGTAAGCTCCGTCCTGCTGTGCATTCCCTGCATTGCCCCAAATATAACTTATTAGACCAATATATCGAAAGAGTTCAGACAAGGAGGCTGCATGGCAGCAGAGCTGCAGCAAGGACTCTTGACAACCTTTCGGTTCAACACACAGGCATCACAGCTGTTCTTCGACCAGCAGCAGGCACATAGGCCTCAATCAAACAGAAGTGGTGAGCTGGTTGGTCATCAATAAGGGAAACGGCCAGACCATTGCATGCTGCATGATCAGGCTGCCAGGGACCTGGGCTGCATGTTATGGGTTCATGTACCAGCTGTATGGATTGCAGGTGCCCTGTGCTTCTCTTTAGTGCAATGTACTCGAACAAGAACCGCACCATTTGCTAGCATTTCAAGCGGGAGGCAACAGCGACCAACCTGGCAGCCGCTTTTCACACTCAGCAGGTGAAATAACGTTAGTGTTAACCACCATCACCGTTAGGGATGATCCTTGCTTTTGCACTGAAGGGCACCAGGTATCTCACATGCTGACAGATATCACATTTTGCTGTTCATCTGCTTGGGTGCCACAGTGCTTGCTGTGCCGCAAAGCAGCATTGCCAGCTGCCCTGGGTTGGTGTCCCAAGGAAGGATTCCAGGCATCAGTGCATAGCCTGAGCACCAAAAAATATTGTGGGCTGTGTCACAAGCACCTCACCTTGATTTTTCGTCATGGCTCATGGCTATGCAGGTTGACTGACTCTGGCTCCTCACCAGACCTGGGCAGCAGTGACACCACTAGCAACATTAGTGGAAGGGTGGGCAGAAGCGGTGTCAGCAGTGGCAATGAGTCCAGCTCAGATGACAGCACTCAGGACCACAGCAGCACTGACCTCAATCTAAATAAGTGAGTGCAAGCATCATCAATGCATCTCAGCAGCATCTGCGAGTGCATTCTGGATGAGATACCCCAATGGGGGAGAAGTTGCCGCCACAGCGCATGTCAAGCATGTGCAGGTTGCTGCAGAGGTTGTGAGCTGATCTGGTGTGTGTGGTTGTGTGGTGATGTGCTCAGCGCATGGCTGCTCATGGCCAGATGATGGCAAACAAATGACAGGATTGAGGCGCCAGTATGTGGTCACCCTGATAATTTAATGCCGTTTAATGATGGTCATAGCGCACATTGCTGCTGAAGCCTGTGAGGTTGTCTAGTACTTGATGTCATTGTGACTGGTACTTGCGGCATCTTGAACAGCTGCATTGAGGCATGCATCTGTGTTCCTGGCCAAATGATCAATAAAACTAATGATAGGAATGAGGCCTGCCTTAACGGCCATTGATAACCAAAATGCCTTACTAATGATGGCCATAATATATAAAACAGACTCAGCAGGATGGTGGCCAGTCACGTGCATGATAGCTTGACAATTATGATGTGTGCTGCACACCGGTTGACTATTGCATCAAGGCTGATGGTGTAAAAGCAGACATCCTGCACGAGACAAAATATTGTCTTTTCGCTGGGTTGATCACTTGCACATTGTGTGCTGCAGCTTGCCTTGGGCTGTGCCACTGAGGCAACGACCCCGTGCATGAGCAGATAGCATTGTAAGCACAAGCTGGGCGATGGTCTAGTACCTTGCTGCAGGTTGATGTTGTATACACCAACGCTCGGCTTGCACACACCTCTTCACCGCTTGGCGGCTGCATCATCTTCCAGGAACGCACTGACATTATACAGCCGACTAAGTGCACCCTGTTCCTGCTCCTGCCCTCCTCTGTTTATCTGCAGGATCAACTGTCAGTTATGCAGGCGCCCTCTATCACAGCCAGGGGGTGGCACTCGCAGAACAGGACTCTTCAGCCGCCGCAGCAGCAAAGGTTTGTCCTCCAAGAGTCGCAGCCGGGAGTTTCTGGTGTGTGACTGCTGTCAGCGCTGCTATCATGAGGTGTGCTGTGCTGAGCAGGGCATCAGCACCATGGAGCAAGCTGGTGGTGTGTGGTATCACAGCACTGCCTGTGAGCAGTGTCAGCAGGGACTGCAGGAACAGGTGGGCTTCGGTTTGCCAGACTCCAACTCAGTAGCCACCACAGAGTGTGTGAGCAGCGTCACACAGACCACACAGCCATGTGGGCTTGGCCAACAGGGAGAGGCACCACATGCCTTGACCAACTATGGCATGATACCTGCGTGCTGTACAGCAGCCTGCTTTTGAGCTCTGGTTGTGCATGTAGCAAGTGCCAGTGCACCTGTCTGCTGCTCTGCTGACCACAATCACCTCTGCAGGTAGCCTTGGGGCAGTGTCCACTTTCTGAAGGTCGCAGCTGGCAGTTGGTGGATTGTGCACCTGTGAGCACCAGTGAGCAAGGGGGACTCAGAGCCCTGCAGGCACTCAAGCACAACCTGGGTGGCGTGTTGGAGGTGCTGCTGCCACAGTATGGCCCTGCTGTGGCGAAACAGCTGGTGGACACTACCAAAGGATATGCAGTGCTGCTAAGGCAGCAGAGCTCGCCTGTTACTGCTGGCCTTCTTGATGTGTATGGCAAGGTGATTGCCTGGGAGGCGATAGCATGAATGTTGGGATTGCGGCACAGGAAGAATGTCAGGTCCGATGCAAATTGCATGTGCTTGCATGTTGTGAGGTAAGGATCATGGTCATGTCAGATGGCGTCGTCCTCCAGATGGCCCTGCAGGATGATATCACCTCAGGCTCGCTGCTGAGGTGTGTTGGTGCTGCTGCTGTTGTCTGATTATGTTCAGGATGCTGCTGTCCTTGATGTTGTGGCCACGGTGCTCCCACAACAAGGTCAGGGCCATTGCACTGCACTGCTGGGAGCTCTGGAGGGCTGGCTTGGACCACAACTTGGAGTGGACAGCCTGCTCGCAGTCTGCCCACAGGATGTGAGTAGGTGGTGGCACATCTGTTGGCCTGTGCTGGCATATGGTGAATGAACTGCTGCGTCACTGTTGACGACAAAGGCCAGCAATCTGCCATTGATCATGCTCTGCGTGATTCTACTGTGCACGTGAAACTTTATCAGTACAGCTAAAAGCTTTAAGCCTCCGCACAGAGCATCCGAAGGATTCACATGTTCTGCTGGCCATTGTCCATTCTTGCAGGAGCAGCACACCCTGAGTCTGTGGCAGCAAAAGTTTGGCTTCAAGCGCCTGAGCCCCAAGCAGCTGCGTCAGCTGCAGTCATCACTGCCAGCACTAGGATATTATGAGGATTCAGTGTTACTCAGCAAAGCACTCCCAGCCAAGCAGCATCATGAGCAGCCAGCTGAGCATCCACAGAAAGCCCCTAACGCTTCACATTGATAAAAGCAGAATATGATGAACCTTCCATCATGTGCATCTTGGTCTGAGCAGCCTGAAGCTATCAGCATGGCAGTGTATTCCATTTGTACACCTTTGTACAACACCCAGAGAACCTCCCTAGCCGCTGGGGGCTTCACAATATTTGTGCTTTGGAACGCCGGCCACAGCAGGGCATGCAGTTCAAACCAGTCAGTGTTCAGCTATGAATCATTTTGCAACACTGGCTATCCCAATTTGAAGGGGAGAACTGATTTGGCTTCGTTATCAACAGCAGCAGCTACTACTTGTTTGTTTTGAACAGCTACTGCGCAGCACACTAATGGGTGGCGCCCCCAACGCATGTCAGCGCATTTGTCACAGCATTTCAGCTTGCTGCATGGCTCAAGTTCTTCTACACTACTGGATCGTAGAAGAACAGCATTCCGCAAGATCAAATACTGAATGCAAAAATGCAAGGTTCCAGGGCCCACCGCGGTTCGAACGCGGGACCTAGCGATCTGCAGTCGCTTGCTCTACCACTGAGCTATAAACCCAGCACTGCAGGACGCACGCTTCTGCCATGTGAAGGCAGAGCGTGGGACTCTGGGCGAACCGTGCCATAGTCAGTGGCGGCGCGTGCCTTGATTAGCAAAAATGTCATTTCCAACTTCCTCGGGGGACTTTGTCCTGCTGGTGAAACAGCTCCATTTTCCAATATCATCATGGTAACGCACAATTCAACACGTCACAGGCGACCTTGCTCGCCTCACCAGCTGAGAGAGCACCCCCTTGTGGCAGTTAACTGTTCTGTTACAGAGGACACAAACGATGCTGCAACAGAATCCTCGTCGTGACAGTAAGGTTATTGGCAGGAGGTCAGGATGGTGGGCTGCTGGCCCTCAAAGTATGTTGGCGCATTTGCCATCGCATCTCACTTTGTTGCATGCCTCAGTTAAACTTCAAAGGCATAGAAGGCCTTTACTGTCAAACCCCAACATATGTAACATAAGAAAGTGAGCCATGCAGCAAGTTGAGATGCTATGACAAATGCGCTGACGTGCGTTGGGGGCGCCACCCTGGTATGATGCTTGTGCCTGCCTTGGCTGCCCTTGCTGCCCACCAGCTGCATATGTACTGAGATTTTGTTCTCGCAAGGCCCTTTGAGTATGCGCAGTAGGTTTGCAGGACAAATGCCCCTGCTTTGGTCAATGCCCATGATGTGTCAGGAGATGAGCTCAACAGTCACAGATCCTGCAGCAGTGACGCAAGTTGACGCCTCTTTTGCGCCGAGGAGGCCTTCTGTGCTTCAACTGCTGTGAGCAGCTGAGCCATCTCATGCTCGACTTCAGCCACACGTGCCGCATGAATGCCGGCCTCGGCTTCTGCAGTGGCTGCAGCCTCTTGTGCTGCTGCTGCAGCTCTAGCTGATGCCACTGCTGCCTGCCGCTGCTGTTCCAGTCGGCTCTTCATCAGCCCCAGCTCAGAATTTTGTTCCTGGACCTGCAGAAAACTCAAAAGTGGTATTCAGGTTTGCGGCAATTGGTAACCCAGAGCGGGGGCCTTTTGTTGGCTGTGAGGCACAAAGATGGACGTCAAATCGTTCTTCTGAGGTGTATATACACGACTGAATCAACATCTACGGCCAGCAGTGTAAACAAGCAGCCCAGCCCCAGGTCCATCATCTGGCCGCAAGCTAGATGCCGTGTGCGTCACCAGTGCACCCAAGCTGCTAACAGCAATGCGCCTTTCAACGTTGCTACCGTCGCTAATCTGCCCACCTGCTCTGCTAAGGAATCTCTCTCTGCTGCTAAGGAATCTCTCTCTGTTTTGATGTCCTGCACTTTCTGCTGTGCTGCATCACGTTCAGACCTCAGGCGGTTCTCTTTCTGGTCAAACAGCACTTTCACCCGCTCAACCTCCTGCTCAACAAACCTGCAGCATAGAAACAGAGCAGCAGCAGCAGACGGCCATAGCAGGAATACCCGACATTGAAGAGATTTTCACCCAACCTGCTACTTTCTGCAGGTGATGCCAGAAAACCTAAAAGGCCACAAGAAACTGCTGGTGCAAAGCCAGATTTTAGCAGTCAATGTAAGACTTAGATCTGAGCAAAGCAGTGGACGACATATGAATGCCAACCACTGTTGCTGTGACACCAGGGGTGCAGATCAGCACATTGAGAGCATCAGCATGATGTGGTACACAGGCATGTGAGCAAGTCAGCATGCCTGGCCATGCCAGCAGTGCAGCAACAACCACAACAACACAATCTACATCTTCCAAGGCACTTCACTTACTTGATCATGTTATCCTTTTCGGCTGCTGCCTCATGGATTGCTGTTGCCTTTGCCTCTGCTGCCTCAGCTTTGGCCTGTGCAGCAGCAGCTGCCTTTTCCAGCTGCTCAATAGCTGCTTCCCCAGCAGCTACCTCAGCCCTGAGCGCTTCCAGTTCACTTGCAGCGCTTTCACTGGCCCATGATGCAGCTTGTGCAGCCTCCTTGACTTCCTGCCTTGCTTTGTCAAGCTCCTGCCGCAGGTCACTGAGCTCATCTTTGAGTTGCGTTACTGTAGCATTGGCATTGTCAACCATTGCAACCTTCACCTGTGCATCAGCAATGCAACCTGTGCCTCATCACTGATGGTGTGGATGAAGTGCCAGAATTTCATCATCCACACGGTGTGAACCACAAATGCTAGCAGGCTGCAGACTGGCTTGACGTGCTTGGCACTGAGCTGCCCCTAGGAACTGGTTGAGACTTGGTTGAGTTGTTGCCTGGGAGTGCTTCATCCTTACTCTACCCACCTTGACAGCATCCTGGGTGTCAGCAAGTTGTTGCTGTAATTGCTTATTTTGCTTTTGTGCTGCTGCCAGTTCCTCTTCTGATGCCTTCAGCTGAGCTGCAAGTGAAGCCTGCTTAGACGTAGCTTCTTCTTGCCTGCGGGCTGAGTTGGCCTGCAGCGCACAGGAACCTGGTGAGGTATGGGCGCCAGCTGGATTTGGCAAGCCCTTAGGTCCTGGCTGAAGGACAGAGCTTGACAAGTGAGAGACACGTCAACTGTACAGATGCAAGCCCACCCCTGCCCAAGCTTCCATGGTGACCACCTGGTGGCAGCCTGGGCCTGTCAGCGCCATGTTGCCACACTCTCCACACCTGCCCCACCACCCACCTGCAGCTGCGCAAGCCTTTGCTCGGCCTCACTCCAGAGGTGTTTGTGCCTTGTGAGCTGCTCTTGCACAAGCACCAGCTCAGCAGCTTTGCGCTTGGCGAGCAGAAGCTCATTGTGCAACCGGTCAAACTCAGCAGGGGTGCAGCGGTGCAGCTGGCGAGTAAGATCATCCTTGTCACGCTGCAATGCCTGGAATAAAAGTGCCAGACAAGCAGCACAGCGGCAGCAAGGAGGACCTTGTGGATGGTGGGATTGGCCCTGCACCAGCAGAGCATTGAGCCCATGACACTGTGCTGTTGATCAAAGCAGGTCACAAAACCTCAATCCTGGCCTGGACATGAGGGCACATGTTCTCCTTCCTGACAAACTTTGCATGTACCCTCACCTGAAGCTGAGCTTTTTGCTGTTGCACTGCATGTGTGAGGTCTGACACCAACTGCTCGTTCTCCTGCTGCCTGGCTGTAGCTGCTTCTGCAGCTGCTTGCAAATTGTTGCGCTCCGCAGTGGCAGTTTTAAGCTGATGTAGCAGCTCCTGAGTTTCTCTGTCGCTTTCCTGCAGCCCACGAGAGTTTGATTGGACAGTTGTTGACTTGCAGTACATGGTCTGCTGCAGCTGCACTATACCTGTATTCACTGGCATGCACTATGGCAGATGTTGTGCTCGCATTGTCATATACACCACCTGGCAAAACGCTTGGCGTCTGTTAAGGCACCATGGCACAGCTGCACTGATCAGGGCACCATGACACAGCTGTCAGAATAGGCTGGCCTGCGAGTAAGCTTTGCACATGCAAGAACAAACAGTAAGAATTGCATGCACCAGTGTGGTTGCAACCACAGACCTGCAGCACAAAGCACAGCTGGGTCTTCAGCACCGCCAGTTGCTCACTCAAGGCAGCCTTGTCCCTGCTGGCAGATTCCAGCGTGGCGCGCAACTCAGCCAGCTCAGTGGCAGCTTGACAGTGTGCCTGCAGGAGCAAGCAGCTCACTTGTGTTTGCCTGGTGGCTATCCTACACCGCTGCACTGCTCATTGATGGTAAACTGCAAAAATCCCATTAAACTGACAACTACCTACCGGCGGGCAGCACCACCCGAAAAGCAATCTCAGTCATGCGTGCCAGATCACAAAAGGCGCACTTGTTATCAAGCACCAACTGCTGGCACCCATTTCAAGCCCCTGCCACAGATAGGTCATTATGCTGCAGTCTCACCTCTTTCAATGCTGTTTCCTGCTGCTGCCTCAAAGCTGCTACCTCTTCCTTGCGCTCCCTGTGTGCTGCTGCCAGTGATTCTCGAGCACTCTGGGCCTCAGCCTGAGCTGCTGCTGTTGCCCTGTGAGCTGCAGTCACCTGGGTATCACTGTTTGCAAGCTGAACCTGCTCAGAAATGCAGATTGATGAAACATAGAGAGAGACAACTTGCATCTCAGGACTGAAAATAGTGAAACCAGATTCACTCCATGCTGCCAGCGGCAGTAACAGGAGCCCTGTTACAGGGTTATTGACATGATCCTTGGCCACATTTGCAATGTTAATGCACCATGGTGCTCAGAAACTGCCTTGCCACTGTGCAATATCGTGTACTTCTGTGAATAGCAACAAGTGTGCACAGAAAACAGGCTGCTGGCATCTGAAATAGCTCCCGATGGCAGGCTGCGATTGGGGCTGATGCACTTCCTGTACCTTAAGGGCTTCTACTTGCGCATTAGCTGCTGCAAGCGCCTGTGCCACTTTTTCTGTCATGCTCATTGTCACTTCGCTGCCTTTTTGCAATGCTGCTTCAAGGCTTGCCACTTGCAGCTCAGCATTGTGAGCAGCAGCCTGTAAACAACATAGACACAAAGTGATGGATGCAGGTCCCTCAGTCTATAATATCTGAAGCACTCCTGTGCATCATAGACCTAAACCAGCTTTCATTTGATACACAACAAGCATCACATGGCAAGCACTACGGCCCTCCATGTTGTTGCAAGGAAGCACCACCTTGAGACACCTTCAAAGGCATCAGCTCCGGTCAAACAGTCATGAAAGGCAGAGACAAAACACATTCAAGCATTCAGGTGACTGGAGTTCTGTTCACCTGGGCCACTGCCAGGTCAGACTTGAGCTGCTGCACCTGCTGCTGCAGTGCCCTTTCTGCACCGACATGTCGCTCACACTCCTCTGCTACTGCTTTTGCTGCTGCTGCCTGTTGTTGCTCAAGCTTCATGCCTGCTTCTTGCTGCTGCTCCCGCAGCCTGCAGAGTACATTTGAAAACTTTTCAGCCAGCAGCATGCCCAGTCATGCGGACAAATGCCACTGAACCCCACATGAGGTAGGCTGTGCTGATTACTCTGTGGCAACAGGTGCAGCGGAGCGACAGAACTCACCTAGCAATCTCTGTATGTGCCTGCTGCACTGCAAGGTTGGCCTGGGACAGCTCGTGCTCCATCTGCTGCATACGCTGTTTTGCTGAAGCAGCCTCTTTGACAGACAAATCTAGCTGCTCCAAAGCTTTGGCAACTGCAGCAGAACAGATGCATGAGCTCCGCAGCACTCAATACCTACCAGAGTGCTTTTATCCACGGGTATCCGCGGGAACACATCCTCACACCAACAATATATAGTTATTGTCAACTGGCCGGAATGGTGCCTAGTCTGATCAGGACTGCAACTCTGCACACTCCCTTGGCACAACAGTACCAAAGTTTACAGCAGGTATGCCTGCTGAACACACACGACACGAACACAGGTCTCTTGGTTTTACTCACCTGCAAAAGAAGCTTCTTGGTAACTGTCCTCCACCTGCTTGCAAGCCTCTGCCTCAGCTGCTCTGATAGCATCACACATCTGGCCCCGCAGGTGAGCCTCAACTGAGCGGCTCTTGTCCAGCTCATCTGGGACAACAGCAGCAATAGTGATAAGCAGACTGCGGGTCCAAACGAGCAAACCAGTCGAAACATACACAGTTGACGGCATACATGTTTGACCAAGGACATAGAGACAGCAATGTTGAGTGCACGACAGTGCTGTCCACAGAAGGGAGGCCATTCAAATTCCTTGATGCAGCTGAGTCGAGGCGTCTGGGAGCCTTGTACCTGCAAGTTGGCTCAACTGCTCCTGCAACAGCTGGGCTTTGTTGTGCAGCAGCTGTACCTCTGGAGGTGTATATGCATCAGTCTGCGCACTGGCTTGCAAAACTGCTGCTTGTGGCCTGGATGCTGCTTTGGCAGCTGCTCTAGCACTGCTGACATTGCCTCTGCAGTGCAACCTGTGCTGCTGTTGAGAGGTTTTGTTCGATGCTACATAATGTTCATCTGCATGTGAACGTATTGACTGCCGCTGCAGTGGCAGTTGGCTGATAGATTGATCGGCCTCAGGCATCTCTGCTGATGACTGTGCGTCAAGAGTACTGCTATCATCACTGCTGCCTGTGATGCTGAGTGCTGGTTGATCGGGCTCTTGACAAGCTGCATTGTGCACATGACACAGTGGCCGTGCACGTGGCTGTGGAAGGTGCTTTGGGTCATTCTGCATCTCCCTGGCCTGTTTTTTGGCTGCCCTACTGCTGTGCTGCTCTGGAGGACTGCTCTCTGACTGCTGCAGCTGCTGTGCACTGTGTTGAATAGCCTGAAGCTGTGCATGGGCCATCTGCATACTCACAGCTATGCTGACTGCTTCAGACTCATCCCACTGCCGCACCTGGGGCAACACCTGCTGTAAGGCTGCGTATGATGCTTGGCTGAGAGTGCAGGGGTTCCCTCCAATCTTGAGCTGCTGCAGGTGTAGACAGCCAGTCAGAGGTGCCAGACTCTGCAGAGTGCTCAGGTGGTTGCGCTGCAGGTTGAGCTTTTGAAGGTTGCCATTGCTGCCGTGAAGGTCACTTATCCCAGCTATAGAAGTAAGTGCATTGTAGGACACATTCAGCTGCTGCAAGTTGCTGAGGCCAGCCAGGCCTTGTAGCTCCACAATGCAGTTGCTGGCAATGTTTAGGCTGGTCAGATGGACCAGGTGCGAAAGATTGGAAATTAGGTTGATGGAGTTTGATGATAGGTTTAAGTCAGTGAGGTTTACAAGGTGCCCGAGGCCGGCTATACGCTGAATGGTGTTGCTATGCAGATTGAGCGACTTGACAGATGTATTGTTGTGTAGTTCAGCGACCTCGGCAATGTCATGGAGCCCTTCACCTATATGCGAAACATATTGAGGGCGTTTAGAACTCATGCTAATACGCGCATGGCAGGGCTGGAATCCCTGCTGCTCCAGGAAGAGCGGGTCGCACTGCTGTGCTTCAGCATGTTAGAGACTGGCGAGCAGTCACACAAAGTTAACAAAGAATACTTTCCTGTACGGCTGCGTGTCAGCGCAGATGGCTGTCGCTGCCCATTGAATTCTCATACCCTGCATAACACCCGCTGCATCTTTGCAGGGTGTGTGGTGCAGTGATCCAGGCGTGAGGAACTTTATATTGTTCAGTTGCTTTAGATTGCGTCTGAATTACGGCCCTGGCAGTCACTGACAACCATGCAGCACCAGATGCAGTGCCAGCAGGTCATGCAAACCACATGGCATATGCAGCGTCCTGTGCTAAGGACACCGTTAAACTGTCGTGGTAGTGTGCGCGTGCACGCATCCGTGGCAGGTGAGGGTGCTCATGTCGACATCCTCATAACCCACCCATGCAGCATTTTGGGTGCGGACGCCCTGTGCAATTTTGAAGATGGTGCAATTATCGGTGCAGCTTCGGTATACGCCTTCACGTACGACCTGCCCCTCTCGCCAGCCAATCCTGGCCCATCACTCACTTGTTGCTGCTTGCTCACGTGCCCACCTGCAGCCGAGGCCGAAAAGGTTGATGGCAGGTCAGTTAGGCGGTCATTGAATGCCACTGGTAGGTACGTACGTCAACCAACCAAGGATGAGAAGAGTCAGGCTCTCATGGAGGAGCATGGTGTGGGCTACTCCCTGAGCGGCTTGGTAGCACAGATGCGCGAGACTGACAACACCTGGCAGCAGGGAGAGGTGACAGTCAAGCTGGCAAAGGCTTATGGGTACTGCTGGGGTGTAGAGCGTGCAGTGCGCATGGCGTATGAGGCCCGCAACGCCAACCCTGATAAGAAATTGTACATCACAAATGAAATCATTCATAACCCTGAGGTCAATCAGGTAGGTAACCTGCTGCAGATCATGCATTGCTGAGATTGAGCCTATTGCAATAGTCTACAGCATCAACCCCTAGTACAGCATCAGCAAATACTGGCATTCTGTTGCAGTAGCACAGTGATGCCAGTGGCCATGCACATGTCATCTACACCTACAGCCTTACATCCCGTGTCAGCAGCCTGTCTGAGTTGGCCATCCTGACAAAGGTCGAGCTGTTGGTCTCTTCAATATCAGCATTGAAGTCCTGTCCATTGTTGGCACCAAGGATGCACCAAATGACCTGTCTATTAATGCACTAAACAACATCACGTGCCTGTTGCTTGTGCTTCATGATGCTGTTCAGCGCCTGCGCGAGTTGGACATTGAGATCTTTGAGGATGATGGCGAGGGCAAGGACTACAGCCGCATTGCTGATGGCGATGTGGTCATTTTTCCAGCTTTTGGCGCAACAGTGCAGGAGATGCAGCTATTTAAGGACAAGGGTGTCAAGATGGTGGACACAACCTGCCCATGGGTGGCCAAGGTGAGGTCAGCAGCAGCTGTTGAGGTAGAAGATGCACTCTCAGCCAGAAAGTGAAGTGGGTAGCCAGGCTGGTGCAGGATGCACTTGTGCAGCGGCCTGCGCAACATCAGCAGCTACTGAAGTTGGCTGTCATAGGGTGGTTGGTCCCTGCAGGGATGTTTGCATGCTGCCACTTCGTGTGAGGGCCACCAGGAGCTGCCACAATCCATGGCGTGAGCCGAGCACAATGGTGACAGATTGTACGTGTGAGGGCAGTGATGTAAGGACATCGGTTGATGGTTCTGAAGGCAAGTGTTAGTGTGGCTGTAATCTTGCAGGTGTGGAACAGTGTTGACCAGCATTCACGCAGAAGCTACACCAGCATCATTCATGGCAAGTACAGCCATGAGGAGACTATTGCCACAGCCAGCTTTGCAGATACGTACGTCATTGTTCGGGACCTGGCTGAGGCGCAGATGGTCTGTGATTACATCACCAATGGGGGCGACAGGGAGGCATTCCTGGAACACTTCAAAAAGGCAGTATCCAAAGGCTTTGACCCAGACAGGGACTTGCAGCGTGTGGGTCTGGCCAATCAGGTCAGCTGAGGGAGTGTTGTGCAATAATACACACAGTTCATTGTGTGCCAGATGTGGATGGCACTGGCAACCGCTCCCGCAGCTGCTTGGTCAGCTGCATGGCAGCAGGTACCTATAGTACAGGCTTGGCAGTTCTTGATGCAGTATTGTGCCCCACCTGCTGCTGTCGGGTGTGTTGCTTCAGACCACCATGTTGAAGGGTGAGACTCAGGAGATCGGCAAGATGCTGGAGCGCACCATGATGTCAAAGTATGGCCCAGCTGAGCTCAACAATCACTTCATGCTCATGGACACCATTTGTGATGCAACCCAAGAGCGACAAGATGCCATGTATGAGATCATTGACGACGCCAACATCAACATGATGCTGGTGGTGGGCGGCTTCAACAGCAGCAACACCAGCCACCTGCAGGTGAAACTTGTGATTGTGGCCTGCGGTTGATGCAATATCTATGTCCTGGCGACAAGCTCCTTGACAAATTGCAGTGTGTCTGCCACTTGTACCTGGTGGCATCAGCGACAGGCAGCTTGTTGAGCCCCCCTGCTACTACTCCAGTCTTGCCTATGTTGCTGCATCAGCTTGTCACTCATTGATCATTCTTTCAGCAGCTTGCATGGTCATTTCCTCTGAAGCTGCCAGGATGTTGTGGCAGCCCCAGGAACGGCATCAATTAGCTCTCTATCCTGGATCTGCCTGCTTTCTTCAGGAAATTGCTGAGCACAAGGGTCTTCCCTCCTTCTGGGTGGACTCGGCTGCTCGCATTGATGTTGAGAACAATAAGGTACTTCACAAGACTGGCTGGGGTGAGCTGAAGGAGACCAGCAACTGGCTGCCTGAGGGCCCACTTACTATTGCAGTCACCAGTGGGGCATCCACACCAGACAGGGCGGTGGAAGAGGTGCTGGACCGCGTGTTTAGGATTAAGGATCCATCGTTTGCAGGCATCACACCAAAAGTGTGCAAAGCAGTTGAGGTGCCTGAGGATGAGCATTAAGGTATGAGGTTCAGGCCTCTTACAGCCTTGTGGCAGTTGAGTGTTGTGGCACTTGTGCTGGTATTGGTCTGTAAGCCATCCATGGGTGATGGCCCACTTTTGCAACTGCGGCATACTTCGTGGCTCGGCATGGTATGTGCTTCCGATGTTCCAAGTACTATAGGAAGGCAGGATGGCGTTGTTGGTTGGATTAACTGTTATGTGAGTATCATTAAATGTGTCCCTGTATGTGCATATATTTTTTGAAGAATGCATCTGGTTATAGGTAGCTTCAACAGTGGCTGATCAACCTGAGGCCTCTGTTTGACTCAGTGAGCGTTGCCTTGTTGTGCTCCCTGGCAGATGGAGGAGCTGACATGTTGCAATCACCCAATCACACTGCCCAAACAGCACTTGAACATGCTCTGCACCTACATGTGTGTGTGCAAGATGCACTTCACAGGAAAGATCAGCTCATGTGCACAGGCACTGCTGTTGTTGATGCATGTGGATCTCCTAAACAAGATAGAGGCCTTGTGCTGATGTGTGTCGTGCATATTGAGCACCCCAAGGTATCTGCTCATTCATGTATTCGGCTGTCATGTGCTGCTTGGCCATAATCCCCTTCGTGTATTCATGGGTTGCCATGGCCGTTGCTGCAGCAGATGACAGTGTAGCACGGCTCCCAGCTGAGGACTCCTGCAGGGGACTGTGCCCGTAGCCTTGAAAGCTTACTGCACACTTTCCTGCTGGGTTTGCAGGTCCCCTGTGAACTGCTCACCAGGTCTCTTTGTATAGCATCCATTTCAACGTGCTATGTCAAGGAGAAAACAGACGAAGGATGTTTTATCTTTCAGTACTTCTGGACTACAATAGTACCGTATACTACGTAGTATTAGGTACGGTCTCTATTACGTCATGTGCAGCAGAGCCACACCTGCTTTTTTTGTCGCTATTCGAATAATTCTGATTCAGAGCCACTGCAGCACTGAGTAAAAGAAATTTAGCCATGCAGTGCTATGGCAAATGCGCTGACATGCGTTTGGGGGCCACCCTGTGTGCCTGCATGGGCTGTCCTGGCTGCCATACCATGCATTTAGCTGCCACCGACGTCCCACACCAAGTGTTACTTGAGTTTACTCGAGCGCTTCCAGTCACCAGCTCCTCCAGAGTGTGGTGTTACAGTGTGGCGCCCATACCAGGGTGGCGCCCCCAACGCATGTCAGCGCATAGCCATAGCACCTCAACCTGCTGCATGGCTCAATTTCTTTTACAGTGTAAGGCGTTGCAGCCATGTTGTGCAGGTAGGCTTCAGCATGGTGGCACCATCATGCGGCATGATGCTCAGTAGGTCCAGGAGCTTGGCCCATGACAGGAATGCGCTTTGTCATCAGGCCTGAATTTCCACCTGCTGGTTCAACAAGACTGCTGCAGCAGCCAACCAGCTGCAGCTGGTTAGGACCTGACACTGCACTCCACTTCAGAAACAACCCTTGTATACCCTTGTATGTGCATGTAAGTACCTGTGGTTCTTTCAGCAGTACAAGCAAGCTCACGACTGTTGTGAGACGTTTCAATCTTGACACCGCACCGCTATCTTTAGACGACCGCGTGCGTCACGATATATCGCAACGGCAGTTGGCTGGACAGATAACCCTGGTCAAACATACTGCTAGAACAACGCATGCACTACCCAATCCTGTTACTGGCATCCGCCCTGATGTCTCTGATGCATCTGGCTGTTGATGTGGCGCCAGAGCGTTGTGTATCGACATGAGTTACAGCTAGTGACTTCTCACTGCGCCTTCCGGATCAACGGCACTGACTGAGGGATCCACCGCACTTGTGATTCTCACAAACGCTCTTTGCATTTTCTGTAGCATGGGATTGTGCGCCTCTCAGGCAGCAGCACCTTCAGGGGAGGAATCGCCCAGTACAGTCACCGGACAACCTACATCCAAGGCAACCATTCCCATGTCTTCTCAAGCAGGTGATGGAACATGTAAGTTTATGGTCATCGAGAACGAGCATATCAAGATCGGGGTGGATCCCAGCAGAGGTGCGGGAATCTGCTACTTGGCCAAGGGAGGAACCAACGACAATCTGCTGAATGAGTAAGTAATATTTACAGTCGATTTTGTGTATGGCCGATCGCCTGTCCGGTCAGCAGAAAGGTAGGCCAGCTGCTCGGGCACATGAGGCTTGGTAGGGAGATTTCTCACTTGCAACTGTCCATACACCTGTCACATCAATAGCCACAGCGTATGGCCACCCGCAACAGCGGCTGCAGGCGGTCATCTGCTCTTTGATAGCAGCAAGTGTCAGGCCGCAGCAGGGTATTGCAGCTCCTGACAACTTTTTCTGGCCACCTGAATGACTCCACCCCGATTGCTTATACATCTCAGGTACGACTGTGGCCGCTTCATTCAGCAGAGCTATTATGGAAAGGAAGATGGCAGCGACTGGAATGGCAAACCTTGGCGGTGGAATCCAGTCCAAGTGTGCACGTGTTGAAGGCCAGGGGCCACCAGTAGAACGTGTCGCTGATACTGAGTACATGCTTCTTTCTTGAATGCCATCAATGCATTTACTGCTGCACGAGGTGTCTGATACAGCTGCTCATGATTGGAACACGTAGGAGCCTGATATGGCGTGCCTGCTTGTCAGCAACATGTAGATTGCATACGTGACAGCCCTTGAGGATCCACATGGGAACAAGCCCTGAGTGTATCTGACTGTACTGGGTTCTCTTCTATATTGCAACCGCAGTGTGGCAGCTGGGAGAACCGGCCGGCCAGAGTGATAATGTGCCAGCTTGAGAAGCCTGGTCACATTGTCACCCAGGTGAACCCCCGCAACTGGGCAGGCCAGCAGCTGCTGGATGATGTGACCATGAGAGCCGACATCACAGTCGAGGGGAAACATGTCCACATCAAGTAGGCACACAGTCATCACCTGCCTCCTGCTTGTGATTCCTGCCTGCACACACAGTTTCTATTGAGCCTGCAGCTAGTGGTTGTAGAGTGCTGGTATCTTGTTGTGCGCTGCTTTCAGATATTGTCCAATGTTACCACAGCAAGGTGGGATTGCATTGATGTTACGCTAGTTCAACTATACAACAGTGGTGCAATGCCCATAGGCCTGCCTTGGCACCAGACCACATCTTGCAGCCCTGTCTACTTACAGTCACACCTGCATGAACCTCACTGTATTTCCTGCCTATGCTCATACTGAGAGTCAGTCTACTAAACAATACCAGCATCATACATTGATGCAGACTGCAGCACTGCTGGATGTGTGTTGTCCCAGGTTCACCATGTCATACAATGGCACTGATGAGCATGAGGTCCGCATCCAGGAGCTGCCTGCAGTGTTCCTCACCAGAAGGTTATCTGAGCTGGTGTTCTATGATGGACCAAACCCTTGGCAGGTGTGGGCATCATCCAGCAACCGCATGCCATTTGTGCAAGCCTTCAATCACTGCCTGTCACAGCGCATTGCAGCAGACGCTGGTTGTCAACTACCTGTAAGCTGTACTTTCCTGGGGACTGAGGCCACTATGGCAGCCCTCTGTCCATCATAAGCTGCTGCCCCGTTTGGTGTGTTTACTTTTGCGATGTGAGCAACCTGCATGTATCACACAACACTGTGCCCATGCTTCACAGCAATGGGCTGCAGCAGAGCCAACACCAGACCTCCTGCTGTACTTGCATCTCGCTGCAGGGTCAAGCGCTGCAGAGGAAGCAACCAGGCTTCCCCAACGGTGAGAACACACTATCCAGTGCCACCATTCTGACGCATGCCATTGTACAGCAATTACAGCAAGATTGGTCGTCATAGCTATTGGTAGATGTCAGTGGTTGATATTCATCAGCGGTCCAACAGCATTAACGCTGCACAGTATGACTGGTCTTCTTTGTGCAGAGAATTATCGCATGACAGAGAACTGGGCTGCCTACATTGACCCAAGCACTGGCCAAGGTGTTGGCATCTACACACCAGTGGCACAAACACTCACCTGTTACAGGTATCACAGCCAGCACAGCTTGTTTGATGCAGCACTTGCAGGCATGCACAGCTGACGACCCTGACATCGGGCGCTCACAAAGCTTTTGCCTTGCATGACTGTGCATCATGAGTGTGAAAATGTTGGCCCCCATCACTACCAGCTGTGCACCTAAGGCATTGTCGCCGTTCCATGCTTTGCTATGCAGTGCTCCTGTACAGCAACCTGTAAGCAGGGTCCAGGGAATATCGATTACATCACCTAATCACTTGGGCTCCTATTTTCCCTGGTTGCCCGCTCATGCCACTGTGGTTCTGCACGCCACTCGTCACAACTCATGTCCGAGTGCCACACTGCCATGCAGGGTTGGTGAAGATGGGAGCTTTGCCTGCAGTGACTGCAGCTACATTGCCCCCACAATGCGTTTCTCAGTGAAGCCTGGTGTTGAGCACGTTTATCACTCGTTCATCACAATGGGGTCAGTGGATGAGATCCGCCAAGAGTTCAGCGGCATCCGGGGCTGGGCACTCAACAACAGGCCTGAGCTGCTGCAGTGTGAGGCAATGGCAGATGCGGTGCCAGCCATTTAGCTGACAACCCTAATAATCACCCTGGTTGCGAAGGATACTGATGTCTTGTGATTGTGGACGTAGGCATAGATTGTCTTGCTCAGTCAAATTCAACTGTGAATTGTTGATTATACATGATGAACGGCATTTGCTATTGACTGCTATATCTTCTGTGTGATGAGGGTTGGGTTCACAGCTGCATGGACACAGAAATGCTGAAATACAGTAGCACAGCATTGATAGGCTTTGATACAGACTGGCAGGGTGCTCCTGCCTGTCACATCTACTGTTCTGGTACTGTATTTCAGTGCACGAATGCTCTCAAACGCAATGAAAACACAGTCACTTATATGAGATATACTAGCACTGGCAGTACCGTGGTACGGTGATACTCCGGCTGGCAAGACTTGTTAGGGGTTTTCAGACAGAAGACTTGTGTGACAGAAGACTTGTGTGGATGCCAACCCCTGGCCAGTGGAGTGCTTTGGTCAAGACTTGACTTATCAAGACAGGCTCGAAACGGCTTGCCACTTCTGTTACTTTCAATGTGTCGACTCGTTGCTTGTAGAGTGTGTCGAATTATGTACATGACCGGAACATCCGGAGTCCGTTCGGACCCGCAGCACGTACGTGCAGCACGGACGCGTCCGTGTCGCTCGGCGCCCGGGCGAGGTCCATTGCTTTTTCTCTGTTGTCTCATCAATCTCTGGTACAATGGTCCATTGCCCCCGTGTATACAATCTATTGCCAGCCTTTTCTGGCAATTTGCCGGAATAAACCTGGCGGCCGGTGTATGCCATATGCGGCATGGCACTTTCATTTTCGACTGACAATGTCAAGATTATACCTGCTAGTGGATCTCTCAAGGACTAGACTCCAACAAAATTGTAAACACTGCTGCTGGCACTGCCGCTGCGCATGGTGTGGCAGTAGCACCAGCAATTATCGCACGGTGCATCCCTTGAAGTGGAGCTTTGGAATCAAAAGCACACACACTGTATGTTGAAACAACACAGCGATCCCGTCACGCCATTGTAGCTGACCGTCAGCGCACTGACGTGCTCAGGTGCAAGGTTGAGGCACATCGAACCGCCCAACAAGCAAAGCTGCCAAGCAGTTGAGTGGAGCAGGACAATTCAGACGTTACCCACACCAGGTCAATGCCAGCCACGCAGTGTATGACACACTGTGCCACACGGCACAATCCAGTACTGACTGGTCAATGCAGTGACTCCCGGAGGATTAGAGGGACTCAGGCTGAGCTTATTCTGGGCCAGCACTGGGGCCACTCAAAGAAGCCTGAACAAGACTCATCACCCATGGTTTGCATTGGCTTCCTTGCGCAGAAATGCACCATGCAGCTGGGTGAATGGGACCTATACCAAGCCTTGTCTGCGGGGTGAGTCATTTAAGTAAAACACAATCATCATAAACTTTTGCCAAATCCTCCATTGATGCAGTTTCAGTCTGAACAATGACAAGTGGGTCGTGCTACAGCAACCCACTTAACATCACTCCTGCATTCAATCAGCTGGCTCTGTGTTTCCGTAAGCTCTGAAAGGGGCATCACCACAGGCAAACCCCAACCCATCAAAGCCTGAAAACTGCACATCCACACACCATGGCGTGTCATCTTCGCAGTATGGCTGGGGAGGTAGGCAGTAAGGCACTGGCAGATACACACACTTCAAGCTGCTGCTGGCACCTGTTAGCTGTGGGGGACCATCAACAGGTTGCGGCTGCTGGTCCTGGTGCCAGGCAACAAACCGTACCTGTTGGTCCTGCTGCTGCTGCTGCTGCTGCTGACTCAGCTGAGTGTCTGCAGTTTCTGTTTTGTGGGCATCAGCTGCTGTACACGAGTAGTACCTGAGGCAGCCGAGCAAGAAGTCAACCATGTTTTCAATTCCGTCACAGCTACTGTTGCACATCCTGCCACGTCATACTTAGCAATGCAGAATGCGAAGAAGTCAAAGACACCTATTGAGTGTTGGACTTCTCAGAGCTGGTGCATCCCCGCAGGACCATCGCTGAGTGGAAGTGACTTCTAGGATGCCCTTCAGCGGCGTACCGTGTGTTGTATGAGTTGACATGAGACAACTGTATGCCATGCTGTAAACGGCCTTTTACCAGAGCTGCTTGCCTGACCTGCGTGGGTGTTTGAGGTATGCAGCCTCCAGCTCAGGTGTCGCCAGCACTCCCAGCTCATAACTGCGGATCATCAGCTGCTGGTGGCCCCTGTATGACCCCCGCTGACAGACCTGCGCCGGCAGGCAGTGGGACAGAAGCTTATGCTGTCACACGCGCACTGCATCAGACAGGGATAGTGCAGATCGCGCGCCAATGCCTTGTGCAGCACCAAGTGATGGAGACATGAGTGGTGATGGGTCGTGTGTGTGGGGGGGGGGGGATGATGATACACAGAATACACACTCCTCAGCCAGCAGGAGCAGCACCTGACTGTCTTACCTGCAGTGAACCCCAGGCCGCCTTGCTCAAGTTGTGAGACGTCACCAACCACCAGGGCAGCTCAACACAGCTGACAGCTGATGACGATGACGAGGTTGGCCCAGCAAGGAGCCCTTGGGTACAGCCGTGCACACTTTTGGCTGCTGCTGCTGCTGTTGTTTCACTGGGTTGAGTGGCAGTGTCTGCTGCTGCTGTTTCACTAGGTTGAGTGGCAGTGTCTGCAGGTGCCTGCTGACTTGTCGGCTGTTGTGGGTGTGTGATAAACCTGCCGTAGGTCTTGATGTGCGGCATGGCTGACTGACGCCCAACAGGAGACCCATCAAACCTGAAACATGACAACAGGGCAAGCGTCACACAATAAGCGGAACAGGGGCACAGAAAGCAGCAAACAGCAGGATGATGAATAGCACAGGTACTGCTGCTGCCAGTAACAAGTCAGTCCTTCAGGACCCACAGCCGTTTCAGCACTGTGTTGTCAGCTCACCTGCACCAGTACCTCTGCAGGAATGGCTTTGTGACATTCTTGGCTGGTCCTGGTATGCTGTAACCTGCTGCCCACCCCTCACGGGAGTGCTGCACCTCGGACACACTGGGCCTGGTGGTGGTGGTGGTGGGGGGGGCAGCATGGCAGACAGACAGGCAGCAGCAGGAGCAGCAGGAGCAGCAGCAGCAGCAGCAGCAGCAGCAGCAGCACCAAAGCAAATGAGCAAGGGCAGCTCAATGCATGTGTGCGGCGCAGGCGAATGTCGCTGATAGGAAGAATGTGATGACAACAGCATCGTCTATATATCTCGAGTCTGAAGTCACTACCGCCGCAGCGACCCTGGTGCACAGAGTGTGCAGAGTTGTTACTGCGGGCTACTACTGCACTGCAGTGATCAGTGGAGGCTGGTCCAATGCATGTCACTCAGCCTGCTGCTGTTTGCTGTTGCTGCATCAAGTGAGATACCAGGTAATGAACACAACAAGACGCAAAGGAATGCTGTCAGGTGGTGCTTTGTTTGTTGTACCAGACTATGCATATCGAAACATCAGCAGCAGGCCCTCCAGCAGCGGCAGCGCTGGCAGCAGCATGAGCACGAGAAGCCGCTGCCATGTGTGAAAATGCGTTGACGCCTGCTGCTGCTGGTGCCACTGCTCGGTTATGGCCTGCTGTGCCGCTAGCAGCTGCTGCCTGTCCTGCATTTCTCGTCCTTCCTGCCGTCATGCTGGCCATGAACTCCTGCCTGAGCCACTTCTCATCCAGGCTGCCCAGACTGCTGCACTGGATGATGCAGCTGGCCCATGTGAACTGCTGTGGCAGCAGTGTGTCTGACAGCAGAGCCCTCAGCCTCATGTGACCATAGGCATGAAGCTTCAAAGGCCCTGCGGCAAACAGTGACGCACAGCGCAGGGCCCAGCTGGTCATGTTGGCTCAGGGAGCTGCATGCTGGTGGCATCTTGTGCTGGTCAACAATACACAGGCACCCAGCTGGTCACGTGTGTGTGTACAAAAGTGCTTTTCCATGATCGGGGAGCGTCCATTGAGCTGCTGCTGGTTTAGCCTCCTCCCCCCCCCCCCCCCCCCCCCCCCCCCCCCCCCCCGCCCCCCCCCACCCCCCCCCCCACCCCCCCCCCCCCCCCCTCCCCTCCTCTCTATTGTTTTTATTCGCCAAAGTGGCGTTGTTTTTTTGTGTATTGTTGTTTTGTTGTGTTTGATCACAAAGT
>JABEVS010000279.1:0-27362 GCA_018290735.1 Coelastrella sp. MACC-549 | reverse complement strand
GGTCACAAGCAAACGGTGGCAGGGATGCTGTGGGTGTAAGGAGGCATGGGGGAGTTAATGGCTACCAACCCCATCCCTTGTTTTTTATAACATCACAAGTTTGTAAAAAACCCGTCCAGGTGTGTGTTAAAAAAAGTTTTTCCCATGTCGGGGGGGGCCCCCTTAGAGTCGCTGTGTTTTTCCCCTCCCCCCCCCCCCCCCCAGGGCCACACACCTGTGTGGTACCCTGGCACACTTGCCACAAGAGCCACACGCGCAGCAGAGAAGTCAGCTGTGTGTATGATGGACAACACGTCTGAGCACCAGGGACGAGGCAACTCCAGACACCTGAACATGGCAGCCATGCCAACAACAGCAGTGAACAGTCATATGTCACAATAGCTGGCTACTCCCCATGGCAGGTCTGATGAGGTGATGCCAAGATTCACGCTCAGTGAGCCGGCCTTTTGTTCGCGTAGCCGACTTGGCGTCGAAGTTGATCATGCAACATAAATAAACTTGACATGGGCAGAGCAGCAGCGCCTTGCAGCTGCACCTGACATGCTCAGCACCACATGTCCAACCAAAACCGCTGACTCAGCAACCAACCCAACGTCAATACCAGCTTACCGTACATAATCAGCTAGGCTGTCTTCAAATGGTGTGCTTTCCCTTGAAGCTGGTGTCTTAGCTGGGAAGTCCTGGTACCAGATCCCCTGTGTCTTGTTGTTGCAGTCAGGGTAGATGTAATTTGCGGTGTGGATTATCACCCGCACCCCACCATCAGCATAGCCCAGCAGGAAGCCTTTGCTGTGGTGTGTGCCAAATGTGATGGGCAGCGGGGGCGCGTGAGCAGCAAAGCGGGGTGCTCTGAGGCCTGCTGCCGCTGCCTGTGTGGTGATGGCTGCTGCCCTGTCACCCTTCTCACCGTGAACAACTATCAACTGCATGTGGCACAAGCAACACATACGTCAAGCGGTACCTGGTGTGCTGGTGTAGGCATTCATGGTGCTGATGCAGTGCAGGGCTGTGAAGCTTCCTGCCAGGGAGGTGTGGAGGTACACAGAGGAACAACAGCCTCACAAAGACTACGTGTCAAATGTGATGCATGAGAATATACCGACTCTGCTGTTCTGACTGAAGTTGTGGAGCAGCATGAGTCACGCCATGTTGCTGCACTCGCTAATAGCGCTGATGTGACTCTTGGGTTCTGGTTGATCCCATTGTCTGGATGAAGAGATGCATTGCAGTGTTCTTATCATACACACGTGTTGACATTGTCAGTGAGTCCCTGTGTCCTACCCACCTACCCACCTTGTCCACTGTTGTGAGATCAGGGCAAGCACTCAGCAGCCAACCCATGTCAACCATGTAGTTAGATGCCAGGGCGAATACCAGCCTGTTACCCCTGCTGCTGCCATTGCTGCTGGTGCCAGACACCACAAGTTGGCCAAGTCGAGCTCCCAGGAACCCGGTATTACTTGTGGGTGACAGGCCCCTGAAGCAGCAGGACAGATTTGCTGAATAGATGATTTTTGGGGAAGTCAGCTCCATGACACTGTGCAGACCTGCTGCCTGTCACCGCGCTGACGACCACTAGCCACACTTCTGTCAGCTGTGGGCACAGCATCACCACGGCACAGCGCAGTGGGTGGAGGTGACACTTGCATGTATTGGGCTGCGCCGTGGCTGCACATCGGGTGCCTACCTGACAGCAAACAGAGAAAATGGACCTTCTCCGATACCTGGCACTCTTGTGCTGCACTTAGCTGCTGCTGCTGCTGCTGACCCTGCTGTGTTTGCTGGGTTACGCACGTCATGTGCAGTTGCCGTTGCTGCTGCTTCACTGCTGTACCTGACTCTCTTATGTGGCCTATCATTGGCGAGTTCATCTTGCTCTGCAGCTGCTGCTCCATTGAAGACGGAGTGCCAATCGCTGCTGTCCTGCCTGTGCAGCTTTTGCTGTTCCTCATCTTCTGCTGCAAGTGCTGCTGCCAATGCTGCATCTGCTGCTTCTTGATCATATTGGTTCATAAAACCATTTGTGCGCTGCTGCTGCCGCTGCTGCAGATCAGCAACATTGCCATAGTTAGATGCAGTAGCAGCAGCAACAGCAGCAGCACTGGCAGTGCAGTCAGGAGTGCTCTGGTCAATCACAGTGAAGGTGGTTGTTTCTTGTAACGATGCCAGGTAGAAGCGGCAGTTGGCTTGTAGGCAGATTGAGTCGCCCTTTTCCAAAAGGCCCACTACATGCCATTGAGGTGCTTGTGCTGCTGCTGCTGCTACTGTTGTATCCTGCCTCTCAACTATGATGGCTGCAAGTATTTGACATCGCAACAGTAGCACTCAGGTGCAAGGTCGTGGCAATTGCTGCGAAGCCAAGGTGCATGCCTTGAAGATACTTGCTGGGCCCACACAAGTCAGCGCACAGGCGCAAGATTGTCTATTTGCCATGCCTCATGACACCACCATAATTCGCCATAAAACGCTCTCATGCATGTGTACTTGCTAAACCAATCACATTGCAAACAGCCCTTGAGGGGCTGGCACATATGCTACCAGCACAGCAACAGCAATGACTTTATCATCAGGGTTGCTATGGTCGACCGCTGTCACTGTCTATGACCAATGTATACGTGACATTGCATATTGGAAGAACTTACGGTTCCTGCCTACGTTGGTGAGATGAAGTACTCCCTCACAAACATGGTCCAGCTTCAGTTGCTGTCTAGATATCAGCGGATCTGACAGAGACTCGGGACTGCCTCTGCCATACACTTTGCTGGCTGTGATACGGTGTTTGTCACCACACGGCAACTGGAGGAACAGCATCCCTCCTATCTCCGAGATGCCATGCACAGATGGCGAGAAGCGCCCAATGCCACGTCACCTCATGGCTCGATATTGGCGTTGTTGAAGACTCGGTTACTACTAGTACCTTTGTGCTACACACAGTACACGTGTGGGACCAATCGGAAGATGCACAACAGGCGCTAGTGCTGGAGGCATATGATCATAATGTGCCCAGGCTTACCAGGTATACATAATCTACTACTGTCTGAAAACCACCTAACAGCCTGTCCCCAGGGAACACCTTGCATGAATTGCATTGTCGAGTCAACGCTGATGGGTGATGAAGGCACATTTACTTCAAACTCACACACAGAACCTGCAAGCTTGGCCAGGGTTCAGCAGCCCACACTTTACACTTCCAGAGGGCAACTGCTCTGGATAGGCATGTCCTGGATAGAAACCTTATATCTATAATCACCCATCAGCCATAGCTGCTCAATTGACAGAGTATGCTGATTCTATGCTGGTCTAAAGATCAGCAAAGCCATTTATCAAGAAGTACCATCTTAGTATGCCTGACCAAACCCGTCAACGACCTTTGATTATCTGCCATGCCTTCATGGAAAAGAGTAAGGGTGTGACCCAGTCACTGTTGAATGTTCCAAAACCCCTAAGCATGCTGTATCCTTATCCTAGTATCCTGCTAGTAAAGTAGGTAAAATCATGCCGGCGTGAATCAACAGAACACAGTGTCATCGGTACCTCTACACACACAGTATCCAGATAGAGCTATATTCAGGTCAGGTGTGCATTGAGTGTCACCTCCAGCAGAATACGACATGTAAAGATCTCATATCACAAGCAGTAGTGGTTGTTGAAACACACCACCCACCCCAGTCTTCATGTCATACCAAGCAACCAATTGGTAGCTGCACCACTAGAGCATCACAAAGCCTGCACTGACCAACTGCGCACCACGCGTGGTAAATCACACCACCTGATGACCACACGCTGTGCTGATGCAGGCAGTCTATGCTCCACTATGCTGCACTGGCTGCAGTGCATGGCTAAACAAGTCTCACAGGCCTAGCTTGCGCTCCACTTGGCTGGCTTTTGCCCCTGATCCAGGGCGTGTTCTGCCTGAATCCTGCCGCTGCTTCTCGGACTCCTCTCTCCTCTGCAGCATGACAGGCATGATCAGCAACAAGAGGGTCCTCAGAAGCCCCACCTTGGAACACGGAACAATCAGACTGAACAACACAAGCATGGATATATGAGCAAAAAGGTCATGAGCAAACAGCAGTCCCATTCACCATGTGACCATGTTGCATTCTTCAACTGCACGCGGTGGCTCAAATTCAAGTGCAAATCTTTAGGTAGTTCAACTCACCTGAGCCACCATCTTCGCTGCCTGTTCGGCCGTTGCCTTGAGGTTCTGATGCGCCGGTGATCCCTCAAGGCATGAGCTGCGGGGGGTGCTGACAAGGCCCTCCAGCGGCCTCATAGGCAATGGCTGCACTTGCTGCCCTGACCTAGCCCCGATTACACTAGCAGCACTACTTCCAGCGGTGTAAGGGCTTCCACTAACAGCTGCCTGCACTGGTGGTGACAGCCTGTTGGAGCCAGCACTGCCTGGTGGTGACACTGTCCTGGCTGGCATGCCAGGCCTGTAGCAGCTGCTTGTTGCTGTGTTGCTGGCATCATGGTCTCCGGCGTTTGCCGAGCCCCCTGGAGGGCTATGCTGTGCTGCCCAGGGGAAAGGGCTGAAACCACCCTTGCTTGCTCCTAGCGGTGACCCAAAAGCCACTGGGGTGTGGCCACCCCTGCTTGTGGTGACATAAATGCTATGCATCTGGCCCATTTGTGCTTCCAGCTGCCGCTTTTCCGCAGTGAGCAGCTTATTCTCTGCTGCCAGCTGATGGTTCTCCTCTTTCAAGCGCTCATTATCCCGTTGGCTCACCACGGCATGGATCTGCTCATGAATGAGACTGCCAGCAGCTGGCGCAAGGATTTGCAGCTGCAGCTGCACAGGTTGGGAAGCGCTGACTGTGGTTGTACATGCAGGTGATACAACTTGTGGCTGTGTTACTGGTGACTGGGGTGCTGCTTCTGCCTTGCTGCAGAGGCGGGGTGCTTCTGTTTGGTCCCGTGATGGATTGCTGGAATCCTCCACCACCCTATACTGTCTGCCCTCCTCTGCTGCTCTTGCGTTCAACAGCTCCACCACGCTAGTCACTGGGGTCTTGCTGATATGCTTCGTGAATAAGCCGACTAAGTCATCCTGATCGTCTGCTGCTGACCCAAGTGGACCTTTTGTAGCTGTGGTTTTGGCAGGCGAGCACTGATCTACACTGCTGTATGCGGTGTCCTTGGCTGCTGCACCAGCCACCAATTGCTCAAGCTCAGGTGTTGAGCATTCGCCCGCAAGCGGTGGGGGCTCGGTCACAAGCGGCATGCCAGCCTGACAGCAGCTGTCGGCCTTGGACCCCTGCAATACATGTCAAAGTCAGAGATTGACTGGCTGGAGCAGTACTGCCTTGATGTGCTAGCAGTGTGTAGAGGCTGCAGTATGAAAGCCCTTGGTCATTCTTAACAAGTATTCGCTGCACGGAGGCGCGCTTGCAGTACCTGCTGCCTTCTGAGGACGAGGTGTTGGTTCTGCCTGCGTGCATCATCACGCTCTGTGCGTGCTCGTGCCAGTTCGGCCTGTGCTTGGCTAAGTTGCATTGCATATGTTGCTGCTCTCTGTCCAAGGTCGAAGGCTTCTGCTTGAACACCCTTGCAGCGCTCAAGCAGCTCCTGCTCCCTCAACGATGCAAGTCCATGCTGTACAGCTCTCTTCCTCTTCTCCAACAGAAAGGCTATGATGGACAATACGCATATGGCTGTCAAACCCCATTCAACCGCATCATGGGTAGCTTTAATGTCATTTGAGTTGTACCTTACGGCGTGCAAGATAGACTTTTGCTGCAGACGAACAAGTTCAGCTTTGCAGGCAACCATGCCTGCCCAAGTCAATGTCTCATGGGGCGGGTTGCCCAAAGGCAGGGCACGTGCAGGAAACAAGTTAGGTATCATATCGATTGCATGTGAAACTGCAGGCAATAGGCCCAGCACGAGCACTGCCAACAACCGCATTGAAACAACAATCTGCCAGGCGCACCGCCTGTGTGCCATCATAACATACAAAAGTACAACCACTTCAAAAGGGTAGTGAGAAAAGGGGTCAGTGTCTCCTCCGACAGCTGTGCTCAAATTGGGGAGCGTTGTTATGACTTCATGGCGTACTTATAATGGACCTGTTCAGCTCTCAGTTTGACCCTGTAATTACTATTGAGACGCTTTTTGCAGCAGTTTTGGAGGCCTGCCTTCTGAACCGGGCCAATCCACATGGCATCTTGGCTGGCATCGCAGCTGCAAAGGGCAGAAAATTTATTGGAAGCTGTTGATAGGACGGTCTCATCTGCCACCGCTCAACAGTCGAAGGGCCCGAATTCGGGTACGTCAGTTGGGACAGCTTGCAATCGTGCGCACCTGCCTGTTCTTCTGCTTGAAATGGGCATATTTTGGCAGATGGACAACTTGAATCCAGAGCGACTGTAGGTAGTTTATATAACCGGCTGACATCGGGACCCGTCAATAGCTCTACGGTGAGCACTGTGGATGTGCTGTGGGCACAGGCAGCAGTACCTTGGTTGTAGCGCCTGGATGTATTAGCAGGTCTTTTTGCGGCTGATGACTGTTCTGCATGCTTTAAAGCATCATGCTTCTGGTTGGCTCTTCCTTTCAGGCCACTGATGCTACATACGCGCCGGACAGTCCTGCCCATAGGAGCCCAAGTCAGGTTGGCCAAGGGCAGTCACGCCGACTTGGCACCCCTACTGCCCCAGCTTTGACGACGGCATCACCAGCAGACACTCATCATCAGCTTCCTTGGCAGTCAGCTGCTGCAAGTCCCGGTCACTTGGTTCCAGTATCCCCCTTGTCAGCTCATCGGTTACCGCCAGCACAGCTGTCCTACGGGCCCCCACAGCCTTCTGGTCATCCAGCAGCTCAGCCCAACAGCACAGCCGGTTACATTGTACGCACACATGGCCCATTCTCCCCAGAACCTCAGGGGCAAAGTGCATCCGAGTCGCACCAAATGCAGCTGCCAAGGCCGCCAGCGCCTACAGCCTTTTCTACCTGGGGCCCACCGCCACCACACCCTGTGGCGGCTTCGGCAGTTGCCAAAGCTGCTGCCATTGTTGCGCCGGCAGCCGCCGATAGTGCAGAAAACAGCAGCAGTTCATTATCAACAGATGTTACTGGCACAGAAGCACCCATCCTCAGCAGCAGTGGTAGCCAACCAGCAGTGTATCAGGACACAGCTGCCGCAGGTGTTGCTGACACTCCGGCCGTCAGTGAGCCGGCATCAACTGCATACCAGCCAGCAACTGGTACTCAACAACAGGTGCAAGGGTTGCCTGAGCTTGATGAAGGACAGGAGGAGTCAAGTGCTAGCAACGCATCTCAACATACAGCATTGCCAGCATCCGTAGGAACTTCCTTTGCTGATGTTGTAGCTGGAAGCGCCAACTCCCACAGCAGTAATAATATGGCAGCTGACAAAGCATCTCCTGCTGCCTCAGTAGCGGCAGCCCTGCAGGAACAACCGCAGCAGCAAGCACCTTTTCCTGCTCTTATTGCTGCTGAGGCAGCTGTTGGGTACAGCAGTGGTGGTTTCACGGACCCAACAAGCAATCAGCAGCAGTTCAGCAGTGCGGACAGTAGTTCTGCTTCATCTGCTGCGATTGGCCCAAACAGCAACCCAGGGTCCTCAAGTAGTGACAGCCAGCTCATGCGGCTGGTGGAAACCCTCAGAAAGCGGCTGGATCAGGTCAAAGCAGAGAACCAGCAGCTGGAGGACCTAGTACACTCTGCTGAGCAGGCCACAGCAGCAGAGCAGCAGCGGGCCCAGCAGCTGGAGGCAGATCTGGCCAGAGCACAGCAAGCCCAGGATGAAATGGTTTCCTCTGCTGCAGCTAATGCTGCTGTGCAGGACGCCAGGATAGGACGTTTGCAGCAGGACCTGGAGGCCGCCAACAGAAAGGTGGCAGCTCTGCAAGGAGCCCTTGAGACCATTCAGGAGCAGCACCAGCAGGTGCTCGACAGCAAGGACTCAATTGAAGGAGGCGCTCTGGAAGGTAAAGGAGCAACAGGGGACTGCAGCTACCAGGAATGTGCTGCAATGCCAGGACCATATCGTCTGCAGCTGTGTAGAAGCGCTCTGTTACATCGGTCGTGCCAGGAGCCAGCAGGCTGTTTGCTGCTGCATGTTGCACCTGCTGACGTGTCAACACAGTGACCTTAGCCTGGTGTCTCAGCACGAGCAACAGCAACCCAGCACATTCCTCCAGCTGCCTATTGTTTTCTGCAAAACATACTGCACTGCAGCTCTTCGTTCTGAGCTGTCTCAAGCTGAGTTTCAGCTTGAGTCTGAGCGCAAGGCACATGCGTTCACCAAGGCAGCAGCCACCAGTCGGGAAAGAGACCTGGAGGAACAGCTGGCAAGCAGCAGGTATGGAATGCTAGAGCCAAAACCTAGTGCCTTATCACTTGGCGACACCCCACCAGTGCAGCCAATGAACTCCGGAAATATAATTCATATGCTGGCAAGCAGCAGGTATGGATTATACCGAAATCAGTTAGGTTGTGGAGCACTGATGAAGGACTAGGAGTGGGCCTCTGAGGTCTACGCCCTGTTGCTTGCAGTTGGTTAAGGACTGTCTGCTCATTCTTGAGCTGGTTGTGGCTGCTGATGGCCGGATCTCGGGCGCTTGAGTACCAGCGTTGTGTGCCACACGTTCGGCTGCAGGAAGGCCTGTGAATGCGGAGCACTGCCTCAAGAAACATCACAAAGTGCAACAGGCCCTGAGGTAGCTGTTGCTGTCATTGACCAAAGCATCCTACTCTTATCTTGTGAGCTGCTACAACCTCTTGTCCTGTACTGTATGCATGCTGACACCGCAGTGAGGCGTTGGCTGCCACACAGCGTCAGCTGCAGGAGCTTGCCAGCAGGGGCAGGGAGCTGGAAGAGCAGCAGGCAGTTGCAACCGCTGATGCAGCAAGGCTCCGAGAGCAGGTAAGAAGGTGCACAATGCTGTTGGCATGTTGGCGGTAGGCTAGCATCTTCCTGCATGTGTCTGTTGGCAGCACAGTACTAGATGACTTATGTGTCAGCTTGTGGCTACTGCGTCAGTTTTCTATGAAGTGCGCTGCAAATGAATCCCTACATGTGGAAGTGTACCGACCCTGCAGGTGCGTCAGTTGAATGAAGCACAAGTTGCAGCAGGGCAGCCTGAACTCAGTCAACAACTGCAACTAGAAGCAGAGAAGGAAGCCCTGACTCTGCGACTTGAGGAAGCACAAGCAGTTGCACAAGCAGCAACACAGGGACAGCGTGCAGCAGAAGCACAAGTTGCGTCCCTTCAGCAAGAGATAGCCCACATCCACAGCAGCTATCAGGCATCAGCAACAGCTCAAGGCCCACCACAGCTGGAACAGCAGGTGCATGAGCTTCAGGAGTTGCTGTATCAGAAGCAGCAGCAGCTGGAGCGGCTGGCAGGGGAGAAGCAGGCGCAGCAGCTGGTGCTAGAGAGACAGGTCAGTTTGAGCTGCTAAGCAGCAAGCACATGGATCCATATGACTGCAGTCACTTGCAGAAGCGGCTCAGTTGCATCAGGGACGACGCAGCACATCAGTGGCTTTCAGGCCCTGCGTACATGTGCTGTGCACTGCACACGAGTGTCGTGTCTGATGAATTGATGGTTTGGAGAACAAGGTGCACAACATGTCGTGTGCATATCCTATTGAGAACTGTTGCACTGGCGTCTGTTCATGTCAGGCAGTAGGGCCTCACAACCACAGCAATCACAAAAACTTTACTGCAGGTAACCACCCTCAAGTCTGAGTTGGGCAAGGCTCATGCAGCTGCAGCAGCTGCGCAAATCAGCAGCAGCGCCAGGGGTGCGCATGACGTCATACCCATGGATGCACTTGGGGAGCCCTATCAGCGACTAGCTAGGCACAGGAAGCTTGGTGGGGCAGTGCAAGCCACAGCAAACTTCCTGGACAGGACAGCGGCATCTGCTAGTCAACTGCTGAGGCAACAGCCACTGGCTCGGCTGATCGTGTTTTTGTATGTAGTGTTGATTCACTTGTATGTATACTTCTTGTTGGCACGCATGCAGCGGCAAGCTGTGATGATGTTGACAGCACACGACAAAGGGGCTGCACACGAGCCTGCTTTGCCTGGAACGCACTGATAGGAACAGGTTCAAATCAGTCTGGTGTTAACCAGTGCAAATGTCCCTGCTGCCTCATTTCAACCGCAACTGTCTGGCAGGTGTGGAGTAGACAAGTGCTGCTTCCTTTTACTTATTGGCCAACTGAATTCATTGTTAATCAGTAACGCTCTGGCCTGTGCTATTGTTGACAAAGACTTTATTTTCGCATCTACGTAGGTAGCTACTTGATGCTGCATGTGCCGCACCTGCGGCTGTTGGAGCACTGGTGTCACACACAAGCAGGCATGACCATGGTGTGCACAACACAATACTTGGGGATATAAGTTTGATTGTTATGCCTGGAAATAGACCCACAAGATGTTACACTTGGGTCTAGCTTCACAGCCTCAGAGAAGCTTGCCACGAGGCCTGGTTGAATTGCCCGATCCCGTCCCGACTCGCCGAGTGACCTTGGGGCATCACCCCTCAGGCGCAGTTCGGCGTATCGGGCCGTCGGACAGGGGGTAGGCGCGAACAGACCTTTCTATGTACTTGAGAAAAAGCCACGTTGACGTTCCAACTGCATGGATAGCTGGCGACATTTCGTCGCCGCAGTCGACCTCAGGTCGGAACATGCTCAGCCTGCGGGAGGAGGACAATCAACTCTTTCAAAAATTTCGGAACGTGGGCGCAGCGGCTCAGCAAGTGGTGGCCAGGTCACCTGTAGTAAGGGCCTGAGACACAAGTTCGACTTATCTTGGGTCATGCGCCATAATTTCAAGTGGCTGAAGCCTGGGGTCTTCGGCGCTGTCCCGTCCTGATCGGTTTGCTGCAGCGCTAGCATGAACGACGCATCCAGTGCTGTGTACAGCGTTAACCTCTGGGGGCATTTATGCCCCCAGCAATATTGCGGCTGAGCACCATGACAATCAAGACCGCCTAATTAAGTTCGCCTCGACTTACAGTTTAAAATATGCACGTGCGTATGTTGAAACCATGACAGTCGAGCCAATACCGCTAGAAGCAACAGGTCTGTCAACAGATGACCTAAGAAGTCATCAACGGATAATGGAGTGCAAAACGTACTGAAGAAAGTACTGCTGAGAGCGGTGATGTATGTTATCACAATAATGCAACTGATCAGCAACAATGAACATCACTGTTCTGGGACCCAGATGATGGTGCATGTTCAAAGCCAGAAAAATGGTGCTACCGCTTTCAAGGACACCTGTTGCCCTAAAACCATACCCAGTCCAGTATGGTTTTGGCCATAAATAAGCCGAGCTATTCATTACATTGGCTTTGAGCCTCGCAAAAAAATCGAAGCAGTGTACAAAGAGCAGTGCACAGGAAAAAAGACTGGGAGGGCCCTCTGCGTGTGACAAGAAACAAAGCAACCTGTTGCACTTGTAGTCCCTAACCCACTTGTGTTCAAAGACCATCCACCCTGCAACAGATGGACGCTTCACACTGACCAGCCTGCAGTGCGACCCTGTGCACAGATCATCCACCACCTGTAGCACACACTTGCACGCCCTGACACATTGCATACCATCAAGGTGTCTGTGCAGCCCAGGTTCCTTGGTATGTGGCTGGTGAGAAGGAACTGCGGCCTGGACCACCATGGCAAGGAACCCTGCTGAAAGACAGGTGTATGACCTATACACAGGTGATGGCATCATTGCCGATATAATCCAGCGTACCCCGTGTGCTATCAAAGTCATTGCACTATTTTGCCTCATACCATGTGTCAGCAATGTTGGCATCCACTGCCAGCTCCACTCTCAAGGGCTCCCCCTCGAAGCCGATGAGGTTTTTCCAGGGGTTTGCCATGGCTGCCACCACACGTGCACGTGCCTCCTCTGCTGACTCCTTTGGACCTTCAAGCATCACCTCATCATGAACCTGAGCAGGAAGCAGCACAAAATGGAAGTCCTGGATCCAGGCAACCTGACTGGCCCATGAGATCGTATGAGCGGCATTCACACACACTCATTCATTGATGTTCGTCAGGTGCTTTCGCCTATCATACCTTCCTATTGAGGAGAAATACAGTAAGGTATTTGCAGCTAGAACCATGCTGTGGGTCAACAGCTACCACAACAGTCCCAGACAGACAGATCTGTCTGCCAGAGCAGACACGGCAGCATTAACACACCTGCAGCAGCAGCTTCCACCCGTTGTTCCTGAGCCACTCGTCTTTGATGATTGCCAACATGGCTGCGCTGGCCACATCAGCAGCGCTGCCCTGGATGGGGGTGTTGATGGCGGCGCGCTCAGCACGAGATACCTCCCACTTTTTTTGGCTGTGAATGCCCATGCCCACCAGGCCTGCCAACAGCAGACAGCAGAGTGGCGTGGGAATGTCAGGCATGCCTCTGCGGTTCCAGGCAGCTGGCACGCCCTCGTAACTCCCAATAGCTAAAGGGCTTCAGATGTGTCTCAGGATTCTTTGATGACTGCGAGGTCAAGTGCCTGATGCAGTCTGAATCAGCTCACCTCTTCTCCTGCCCATCATGGTGTTCACCCAGCCATACTTGGCAGCGTACTGCTTTGTCATCTGCTGCCACTCCCGCACCTCAGGCCGGTCAGCATACCACCGCTCAACAGTGGCCTCAGCCTCTTGCAGAGACACACCAAAGTCCTTTGACAAGCCGTGAGCAGTCTTGCCGTACGCAATGGAAAAGTTCAGGATCTGCATGACATACCCACCCCTTCAGAATCCCTTTCATTTCATACACAGAGCGATCTGCTGCGATGCCAACGGAAGCACAGGTCAGACAATGCTGATGCAGGAAAGCCAGCATTCCAAATTGCCGTAGCCCGTTGCCATACATGCACACTGCGTTGCTGAAGATCGCTACGCTAGCATCACTTCACCAGCGGGTGCTGCACGCCCATCTGCCCACCTTTGCCTTCCTCCTCTCACTGCCGTACTTGTCCTTGAGCAGTGGCGGCGGGTCACCCTCCCCATGCCAGTCACCAATCTCCAGCAGGCATCCACCCGCGGCAATGTCATCCTTGATGTAGTCGTACATGCCAAGAGCAGTTCTGACAACAGACATCCACACAAAAGCAGCACAGGTAATCAATACCCAGGACAGACAGCAACTGACTCAATACCCAGGACAGACAGCAACTGATTGAACAATTGTGCCTACTGACGGCTTATCACTGCTGAGACGCACACTGCTCGGGTAGGAGGGAAAAAAGGCCCAAACAGCAGCCAGCACTGGCAGTGTTCAGTGACCAGCAATGGTGATCTGAACAGGCAGACCTATTGCATTAAGTCTCTGCTGTGCTGTCACGAGCAGTGCTAGGTGCACTGGTCCCGCAGACGCCGTGCTAACCCAGCTTAGGTCCTGCTGTCATGTGCTGGTCACCCTACCCCATGCATGGCCCCTTCACCTGCTGTGGAAGTCGCCTCCCAGCTCGAAAGCCCTGATCATACTCTTGCAGTGGGTCATGTGTGCCAGCAGACGGAGCTCGAGCTGACCATAGTCAGCAACAACAAGAGTCTTGCCAGGCGCAGCACAGAACGCCTTACGAACCTAATGAACACAGTCACAGACACACCTTCAATGCACTGCCGTGCCTTGGCTTTTTGCCTTCATCCATTGAACCAATCAGTGACATGTGGATGGCCAACCAACAGCAACTGGTGTGGCGCTGCACATGCACATGTCTGTCATGCACACCTCAACCATGCTACAACTGGCGATCATCTGGCCTGATCTCAACACCGCTCAGTCAACCCTGCACAGCCCAGGCTGCGATGAGGCAGCGCATCAACCTCACAGGTGCTTGGGATGGCCAACAACTTTTTGCAGCACACCAGCAAACCCTGCAGGTGGGCCCACACTCCGCCACACACGCCTGCTGTTCAATGACTCATACCTTGTATCTGTCCTTCTCCAGGGCAGGCTGGTTCTGCAGATTTGGCCGCCTGGCTGACAGACGACCTGTCTCTGTATTCAGGTTCAAGCTGCAGTGAACACGATGACACAAGACACTGCTGCTGCTGTCACTACCACCAGTGGCATGAACGTGGTCAGCGGAGGCCTCGCCAGGTGGCAGGGGGACCAGTGCTGATGTGCTGATGTTGTCACTCTGCAGGGGCTGGATGAAAGCTGACAGCAGTTTGTCAATGGCAGACACCTGCGGCAGGGCAGCAGGCAGACCACAGTAGCTTGCAGGACAGCACTGCCATACACAACTGCAGAACCTTCAGGATCTCACAGTGCACGAGCTGCATAGACAGCAGTAGAGGGCTTCGGCTGCTGTCGACAGTGCTGCAGTGCTGCAAGCAAGACAGGAGCCTGCACTGGGAAGGGGCCCGGACTCCCTTACCTCTATGAGTTTCTCCAGTGCCAGACATGCTTCAATGCCCTCACGTTTTCCCTCTTCACCCTTGCCCTTAGCCATGGCAACAAACATCTTGCCAAGCTTCCACTTCTTTGCCTCCTGCTCCAGGGCTGCCTCCTCCTCAGGATCAACATCAGCTGCAGGGGACAAGTGGACCCCGGGGTCAACACTGCCAGCAGCAACAGCAGCACTGGTCTCTAGGTGATATTCGTCATCCTCGCTGTGAAGTTCAAATTCATCCAGATCATCCCCACCGTGCAAGGACACTGCCAACCTGCTGTCGTCACTGCTTGTGTGGTTATCATTCTGAGAAGCAGTAGGAGCAGCCACCAGCTCTTGCTGCTGGGCCTGCAGCTCTGCCAGTGCTTTTGCTGCCGCTCCGGGTTTGCCTGCCAGGCTCCACAAAACTGCGCTGCTCACAGCCGCCATGCCCTTCTTAGTCTCTGCCTCAACTGTCAACCTGTCCGTGCTGCGCACCCCGGAGCCCCACAGGCCATGCAGAGTGAAGTCGATGTAGCGCCGTACCCCCTTGGGTCGCGGGTCAAGGTCGTACTGAGGATTCAGGGCCCTGAACGTCTTGGTGGGCGCAGTACAGGAGTCTGGAAACAGCAACTGCCGGATCTGCACACCGCTGTTGACATTCATGTACTCACCACCAGGCACATACCTGCAGGGAAAGCATACAGGAGCAATCCAGTGCATGCTCATTGTCAGCTTTGAATGAGCAATGGCTACAGTTAAATTGTCTGTTACAGCAAGCTCCTCAGAGACCTGCAATGAGCCGACTAGTGAAAATTTGTAGCCCTATGGCTGCAGCAGATTATCTTGACATCTTGAAACTGATGTCGGCATACGTCCTTTGCAGCAACAGGTCGGCTGCAGTAGGGGGCATTCTTGACCCTGTGCATGCTGTGCCCCCGCTTCCTGCCTCACCTCTTGACCCAGTCCCTGAAATGATTCTCTGCCGCCTGCTGGTCCTGCAGAGCAAGCAACTCCTGTTCATGCAGGTGAGCCCTGCAACAGCAGCAAGAGCACTAGATTTCAGCAACAGAAGAGTGGTGACAGCGCAGTTGATGTGAAAGAAAGCCTCCACCATAGACCTGGACGTGTCCAATCACCGCAAGAGCAACAATGAGAAGCGGTTTTGCGCTACTACTGCAGAGTAGCCACAGCAAGACTCCCTCGGCAGGACAGCTGCCACTGCTGATACTCATCTTGTAGGTAACATGCATGCATCTTCTACTGCTGTTTCCCAGGTCCTCTCCCCTTCTCCCGTCCCACTCCCATATGTTCCCCTCCCCCACACCAACACACACACACACACACCAACACACAGCTCAATCGCGTTGTCCCCTCACCTGTTGACCCTGACTCCCTCAGCCTCCATGTCAGTCAGCACCTCACCAAACGGCAGCCAGTAGTCACAGTACAGATCCCACAAAGTGTAAGTGCTGGACTCGGCTGACACATACTGGCTGCTGCTTGCACCGCTGTTGCTGCTACTGGGACGAGGGCCCACAGTCATCGCTGCTGCTGTTGCCGCAAGCACCTGGCTGCCAGCTGTCTTGCTCGTGTGTGTGGTGTTCTCATCAGGTGAGTGACCCTGTGAGGACGATCTCCTAGGCCTGGGCCGGGCATGCGTTGTGGCAGGCGGCAGTGTGGACCTCAGGGGGCCAGGAGCCACCATCTTTGAACCACTCCTGCCAGCAGCAGCTGATACCGGCTTGGTCTGTTTTACCTTATCCTGCTGTACAGCTGCTGCTGCCCTCTCCAGTGTTGCCTGCGCCCGCTGCATGCGCTGACCATGAGGTGCTGCTGCTCCTTCTGCCAGCTGATCACACAGGTGCTGGTCCATGAATGCCTCCTTCTTCTGGAGCTCAAACTTCAATGCACGGTGGACATTCCAGGTTGCCTACAGGAGGTGTATGCGCGAGAATCATCAGTTGGTTGGCTGCCAGCTACTACGGGTGACAATCACAGTCAGGTGCACAGGTCAGACCACAAGCGAACAACCTGAAGGCAGCTGCAGTGAATGCCACAAGCAGACGCGTCTTCTACAAGTGCAGCTGCTGCCAGTCACATACTTGGTGAAGGATTGATGGATGCCCCAATTTCAAGGCATGGACATCTGTCAAGTAAAGCGGGTGGTGTGAATGCACTCTGCTGGTCACCTTTGCATCTAATGCTGAGTAATCAATCCATTCAGCTCGGTGCAGGTCATCAGTCTGCAACACATGCATGGGGGGGAGCTGCACAGCAGAAGAGCGCAGCAGACCACAGCAAGCCAGCCTACATCAGCCCCTGCTGTTGCTTGTTCATACAGTAGTCTGAAAGGTTACCAAAGCTGCACGAACGCTCATAACTGCAGCAGGTTGTATCACCAACCGTGAGGTGTGTGTTGAGCATCTGTATACAACCTTGAAGCACACGAGAAGGCAACAAGAAGCAGCAGTGTACAGCAGAAGGGCAACAGGTTGTGATGCTGACAAGGGTAGCAGGTGTCAAGCGGGCGCAGATGTTCTGAATATTTGAGGTACTGGTGTATTGATCAGGTCCGTGATCACTCATGGGTATAGAAGACATTGGTGCGCCTGCTCACATGCTCTACTTTGACTGGTGTATTGTCTGCCTTGGCTCTCCGCATGCCAAATCGCTCCTTCATGCTGCGCTTGGGGAGTAAGGCGGCGGCACCCAGGTCCTTCTCGAGCTCCAATGTCAACTGCAGACGGAGTGAGCAGCAGTGCACAGAGGCCATGAAGGTATGCAGCTGTATCAGAACACAGAGGTGTTCATTTATTGGGAGGCAGCAGCAAAGTCACCGACAGCAGGCAGTGGCAGCAACTGCATGAAACAGCACGATTGAAGGTCAGGCAACACACAATGAGCACAAACTTGACAGCGACAGCGACATCATACAGTGCACATGTGCCACAACTCTCACATTCTTATCCCCACTGAGATTCTCCAAGCTGTACCCGCCGAACTCCCTGCTGGCGTCCCACAGGCGTGCCATATGCAGCGTGTCACCGCCAAACCCCTGCAGCTCAAAGCGCTGGTGTTTGGCCCCAGGGGCAACAGGAGCTGCTGGACTCTGCTGAGCACTGCGTGGTGAGGGACTGGCATCCAGCTGTGTGTATAACCGCTCTAACACATGCCGATCAAACCCGTAGTTGTGCCAGATCTTCTTGATGTCTGGGTCTCTGAAGAAGGGTCTGAATGCTTCTAGTATGGCCCGGGCTCTGTCATCCCAGATGATGTCATCCAGTGTTGGTGCTGGTACCACGCCACCATATACTGCTGCTCCAGGACCAACAGCAGCGGAGGCAGCAAGGACATGAGGGGCTGCAGAAGTGCTGCTGCTCTCAGCTGCACTCAAGAAACTCACTTCTGCTGCTGCAGCGGCAGCTGATGCACTTCCGTAGCTGATATTGCTGTTGCTGCTGTTGCCATGAAGGTAACTGCCCCTGGTTGATAGCTCTGGCTGCTGCTCCAGGGTCTCCAGGACAGCTGTCATACCAACAGCGCCAGAACGGCTCGGCATGCTGCTGTCTCCATTGACACTGCCAGGACTGTTGCCCGCTGTCTCGACCTCACTGGCGCTGCCTGTACTGCCCCTGACTGAGCTGGTTTTGGTCTTTCTGCGCCTTCTGCGCCCCGGCTCCTCCTCCTGCTGCTGCTGTATTGAGTTCTCGGCACTGTCCATCATCTGCTCAGCCGCCAACCAACTGCGTCTGCGCCGTGAACCATGTCCACTAGGAACAGCAGCACCAGCTGCGCTAGACTGCAGCTCACATGCAGTAAGCTGGTCCATATGCTCTGCTGCAGCTGCTTGCTGTTGTGAACATGCCCAGGCATCAGCAACCGGCACATTCTGAGTAGCCGCTGCTTGCTGCTGTTCCATTGCTGCATTCAGCTGTTGTGACAGCCTCTGATACCAGCCTGCTGTCAAGTCCACCCAGATTCGGTTCTTCTTCACCGCTGCTGCTGCCACGACTGGCTGACCTACGCTGCTTACAGCAGCACCAAAATCGAGCCATGGCCCAGCGTACACCGAAAAAGAGATGACGACTCCGTGGCCAACAGGTGACTGGGTCTTCACATCAATGTCAGCCACCTCAGTGTCAACAGCAAAGTACACCTCTGGCTCACTGCGCTGCCTGCCCAAGTCGTCACACCACTGCCTGGCTGCGCCGTGCTGGGCCATGTCCCGTATGTACCGCACCACTGCCTGTGCCGCCTCAGGTGAGTCAACCACCAGCACATCCTCAGGGATGACCTCATGCCGCCCACTGGTATCCTTCATGAAGAAGGTGGTCCCAGTCCACGGGTCCTGCACAGCGATGTGCTTACCAGTATCTTCTGTTTCTGCCTTTGCTGATGCTGCTGGTGCAACTGCTGCTGTTTGGGCATCCTGCACGAGTCTTGCTGGTGCTGCAGCTAGTGCTTGCTGTGGTGAGTGCTGCTGGGAATGGGGGTGATACTGCAGGAGTTGCTCGGCACCTTTCATTTCTGGATCCTGCATTGCCATCAGTTGCTGCTGCTGCTGCTGCTGGTGTTGCTGCTGGTGCTGGTGCTGCTGTGACTGAGATCTTGCATCCTGTGCAAACTTGTTTTTAAGCTCCTCGGGGGTCAGCTCACCCTCACGGCACTTGAGCAAGGCCTGTAAAGACTGAGTTGGAGGCAGTCTAGCTGGGCTGACAGAAGATAGCGTACTGCTGTGGCAATAGCTTCTGTGGCCCATTCCCTCCAGAAGGTCATGCTGAGACTGGGTTGCTGCTGGCAAGCCCCTCAACTGCTGGTATTGGGTATGCTGGAGCAGCTGCACTGGATGCTGCAAAGCCGCTGCTGTTTGAGGCTGCCTTTCACTTCGCACATCAAAATCATCACAGACTGCTGTTCCTCGTCGCTGATGCAAGACTGCTTGACCAAGGTTTGAGCTACTGCTGCTGCTGCTACTACTACTGAAGGTTGCAGTAGCTGCCGAGGTTGATTGGCCCGACAGCGGCAGCTGGTTGCTCAATGGCTGCTGCCCATTGCTGAACGCTTTGATTGCGCACTGTGCAGCCCTGACACTGTGCCTGCATCACAACATATCCGCATGTCACAATCGCTGAGGCGCGCACCACTTCCACAGATACATACCCTCTCGCTATCCCTGCATGCATGCAACCTCGGCAGCTGGATGTAAAGTGCACGCGCGTCAAGCGCTCTATCAGGTGCATGGTTGCTATTACCTGACCGCTGTTTGCGGCTGGCTGTGGTGAGTGACTGGTGCTGTCAGCTGCAGACTTGACCGCCCGCCTTGGGCACTGGCAGGCAGCACACTGAATGCCTTGTCAAGCATCACCAATAGCTTCCTACGCATTTAACATCCAGCGAGGATGGGGGCCCTGCATTGTCTCGGTCGGCACTACTACCTGACTGTGCCCCTGCTGCAAGCGAAGCATAGCAGGAAGCAGAGTTGCCACTGCAACTCCAAAGGCGACGCTCTGAGCTCCTGTGCGCAACGGCAACGCCACAGAAGGCCACGGAACTCCGTAGAAACGTGCTCTGTGCGTCGCCCAACACTATTGCAGTCGGTCAGCTGAACTGCCACACTTTGACGGCCACATAACCACCACAGCGCAATGACTTTGTTTCTTGTCGCAGTCGCCATGTTAGTGTTAGGCGAGCTGAAAGGCCATTGCCTCCGCGCGGTTGCTGCTGGACGCCTCATAGCCTGTCGTGGATTCTCCTGGTTGGATCAGTTTTCTGTGCTGCTACTATGGCATCCTTTCTGAGGCAGATGCACACTACTCTGTAGCGGTGCCAGCCATCCTGCACACCTGCAAGCATCTGGTTGTGATGAAGGACAGAAATGATAATCAATTGACCGAAAAAGAACGCTTGCTGGCTATAAAGGCATTTGAGGAGCTGGGGTTGTGCACGCAAGTAGCAGAAGCAGCAGCCAGTTTGGGATGGAAGACTCCAAGCGTTATTCAGCAGCAGGCAGTACCTCCCTTGCTTCAAGGTGTGCTTGTATGAGTTACGGCTGATCTAATTCACCGATTTTCGTTGCTTGATTGTCCAGCTTGCCATGCATGGCAAGAACGGCAAGGGCAGTTGTAGATGCAGCATCAACCTGTTTATATCAAATACCGGTTTGATAAACGGCAGGCCGCAACTCGTGGGAATCTGAGTTGTAAGCAGCAGCACATGTAAGCATTAAAGTGTGTGTGTTCAGTGCTTACATGTCAATTAGCTACTGCCTACCAAAATGTGTTGTTGATTTTGGCAATGCATCAGGTAGAGATGTCATTGGTCTCGCACAAACTGGTTCTGGCAAGACAGGTGCATTTGCACTGCCCATTCTCCAAGGCCTGATGGACAAACCCCAAGAGCTTTATGCCCTGGTCCTCTCACCAACGCGTGAGCTCGCCATCCAGATAGCAGAGCAGTTTGAAGCTCTGGGTTCAGGGATAGGGCTCAAAACTGCAGTGCTTGTTGGTGGCATAGACATGATGGGCCAGGCCATAGCACTTGCCAAACGCCCACATGTTATTGTTGGCACACCTGGCCGTGTTGTGGACCACTTGTCAAACACAAAGGTGAGCAGGTAGTCTGAACGTTGGCGCTAACAGGTTGGCAACCGCTCCCCCCCTCGCTTGCTTCACGTGCGCCCTGAGTGCGGCTTGTGATTTATGAGAAGAAGTAAATGGCAGCAACAGTAGCCCCGCTGTGAGCACCTTGGCACTGGCCCCTGCACAGAATCTGCTAAGGTGCTTACAGCAGGGCCTGCAGTGCAACCTCACCCTTCCCAAAAGGTCCATTAGTGAGGGTGCACTGCAGTTACCATTAGCACCAAGTGCAGGATGAAAGTGTGGTTGTTACACTCTTTTCCTCTGCCACTGTTTTTCAAACACACACACACACATGCTCTTCGTCTACCCACTCCTGCTGCGGCTGCCGCTGCTGCAGGGCTTCACCCTGAAGTCTCTGAAGCACCTAGTACTTGATGAGGCTGATAAACTGCTGGACATGGACTTTGAACAGGAAATTGATCAGATACTCAAGGTGGGGTGACAGCAGCATGCAAGCAGCATGACAGGTAGTGCATCAGAAAGCAGTGGCAAGCAACAGCAACAGCAGCAGCAGCGGCGGCAGCGGCAAGAGCAACAGCTGCACCTGCTCAGGCTGCAGGCCATTAAGGGGTAACATCGCAAACACTCCGATTCTTATACTTGAACCTGGGACGTCTGATGGACAGCAGCTGGCTGGTCACATGTTCAACTGCTGTCAACAGCAGCAGCTTACACTTGTGTGCATACATCCTGCCTCATATGTATGTGTGTGTGCAGTTGATACCTCGTGACCGGCGCACTCAGCTGTTCTCCGCTACCATGACCAACAAGGTTGCCAAGCTTCAGCGCGCCTGCCTGGTATCTCCAGCCAAGATTGAAGTGGCACACAAGTACAGCACAGCAGACACACTGCGACAGCAGTACTGCTTCATACCTGCCAAGTACAAGGACTGCTACCTGGCATTCGTTCTCAATGAGCTCAGCGGCAGCACCGCAATGGTGAGGACCAGGGCCTGGCGACAGCAGCTTGCTGGGCATGTTAACCGAACGACAGTGCAACAGCAGTTCAACCCTCAGCCGCCCAAACCATCACCAAGGGCCAAGGAGGCTGTGGCACACCTCAGAGCTGCAGGGCAGACAGTAGCTAAGCTTAGCTGCCTGTGACCACTGCTAGTGAGGCGGCTCAACATCAGCAGTAGGCCACTTTCTTGCAAAGCCTCATCCAGTCACCATGGCTCTAGTATGCTGTCCCTAGCACCGACTTCATTGCGTATGCTCTGGCTACTTGCACATTGTGTGTTGCTGCTGTGCCTCGTGCAGATCTTCACCCGCACTTGTGACTCAACCCGGAAGATTGCCCTTATGCTGCGGAGCCTTGGCTTTGGCAGTGTACCCATTCACGGTCAGATGAGTCAACCCAAGCGGTTAGGAGCACTCAACAAGTTCAAGTCTGGCGAACGCAGTATATTGGTAGCAACAGATGTGGCCAGCAGAGGGCTTGACATCCCCAGCGTAGATGTCGTGATCAACTATGATGTGCCATCAAACAGCAAGGACTATGTGCATAGAGTAGGGCGCACCGCCCGAGCGGGCCGCAGTGGGCGCAGTGTGACGTTGGTGACGCAGTATGATGTGGAGATGTTCCAGAAAATAGAGCACCTGACTGGTGTGAAGATGGAGGTGTTTGTTGCTGAGCGTGATGATGTGTTGGTGCTGCTGGAGCAGGTCAGCAATGCTCAGCGGATAGCAACCATGCAGATGAAGGAGGCTGATGAGGGGAAGGGACCCAGGGGGAAGAAGCGAGGTCACTTGGGTGACGATGAGGAGGTGGGTCTGGGAGCTGCTGCTGCTGCTCGTGGTGGTGGTGGTGGTGGTGGTGGGAGTAGGAAAGGCAGCTTCAAGCGCAGCAGGGGCAAGGGGGGGAGATAGGGGTGTGTATACACTGTAGGATTGTATATACGCAATCATACCAGGGTGGCGTCCCCAACGCATGTCAGCGCATTTGTCATAGCATCTCAACTTGCTTCATGGCTCCACTTTTTTTACAAAATATTGCCACTGCCGATTTTGCAGTCAGGCAGGCGTGAGCATGTTGACTGCTGTCTTCTGAGACATGACCGTGCTGAGCATGATGCAACCCTCCTTATGATCCCACTTTCCGTGTAGACTGCTAAAGGCGCTCTGAGGCATGCTTCACAGCGAAGAAGTATGCTGCGAAGACACCACCAGCATACTGCGTGCGAATGTGTCTGTTGTTTTGAGTCTATCTCATTGAATCATTATCAAGACAGAGGCTCAAGCCAGAGAGCCTTTGATGAGCGCCTCCCGCCAGTACATCACCATAATCCCATGTCAAAATTGCACTTAGGAAAGTATACGCTTCGGATCCACCAGTTGGTTGAGTGGCACGCACCGTAAACGTACAGTACACCGTCAGGCGAGATTTAAGGAAAGCAGCCTGTTGACATAGAATGGATGCAACATATCAAGGACAAAACGTTGTGCGCTTACTGCAGTATGCCAATGTAACAAAGCTTGCTGTATGCAGGGTCCCCCTACTGTCCAATGTAAAAGGCACAGAGACATACAGCATCTTCACCAATGTGCATCGGTCGTTAGTCACGGTTGCAGTGCATCACTCCTTTCTGTCACCTGTCAGCTGGCATTGGAATGAGTCACGACATATAGCAGCAGCATTGCTGCTGTGATGTCGGGCTGAGTCACCACACCCGGTGATCTGCAGGGTAAACGAGCCTGGATTTGTCTAACAACAAGGGGGACAGGATGCTGCACACTCCTCAGCATCACGGTGGTTGCGATTAAACAATGCTGAGCTTGCTGTCTTGACAGAGCCCTGTCATTTGTTGCTGGCAGTCCTAATCCTTCCACTCTTGTATTTCTATTATTACCAATGTAAACTTCCAGCCAGGAGCTCCGCCTTCAAGGATTGCTTTGCTCACGGCCACTTCTGTTGTGATCTAGAGGCCAGCAAGTACCAGCATACAGAGATGAGGATCAGCAGGTATGGCAGGAAACAGGTGGGGCCTTGGATAGGACAATGAGGCTTTGCTGATTAGGGCCTATATGTTGCCGCGTGGTTGCTGTGAGCAGCTCAATGAGTAGACACTGCTTTACGCTTATTCGGTTTGTTTGGTCTACTTCAATTGTGTACAACAGGGCGCGCCTCCTGCAGCTCAGTATACTCCTCATTCATGCTTATGTCAGCCCCAGTAGGGCATGTTGCGGGGTATTTTAGTGTGTGGGATATTACAGTGACTGCAGGGCATGCTACGGGGTGCCATCATGCTCCAACATGCTGTGTTTGACCAAAAGTCAACTCACTGAGTGTGATCATCCTGCAGGTTGATTGGGACATCCTAGCTCATTCAAACCCCACGCCTGTACAACGTGTACAGGGACCAGGCCACCATTGAGAACTTTGCACAGGTCAGTGGGGGAAAGCTGGGCACTTTCAGGGTCTTGTGCAATTGCTTATGTCGGTGCATGCTGTCGTGGGCAACTGACTGCTTGTGCTTGATTCTCAGCAGCATGCCAGCATCACATATGGTGAAAAGCTACATAGCTTCCTGCTAATTTTGCCAGCTTACCCACTCTTTCACTTTGCGAAAACTTCATGTCAACTGCTGCTGGAGTGACTCTCAGCGATTACAGCCGGTGCTGTTTTCGCTACTGCATGCCTTGCACCGCCCGCACAGCACACAGTGCTCACCACCATGCCAGCCAGATTTGCAGGACCCTGTTTCCTGTAGTTTATACTTGATTAAGCTCCTTCAGCAAGACCTGTATGCCGAATCCTGTATGACATGCCACAACCCAGCTTTGAAGGCTGTTTCTGTGTTCATCTTTTATACTGCCTCAGATGCTGGAGAACATCTTACTTCCTCTGTTTGAGGTGACCATCAACCGCGCTGGCAGTCATCCTCAGCTGCACTGCTTCCTCTCACAAGTGGTGGGCTTTGACATGGTTGACGATGAGAGCAAACCTGAGACAAAGCACAGTCCTCTGCCACAGGTCAGGAGGAGGCCGCTGGTGCATGATACATGGCTGCTGATGCGCGTCACAGCTGCACCGGACTCTGACATTACGCCAAGCACTCTTAGTGCCTGGACCAGCGTATTGTGCCATGTGCCATTCATCACACGTGGCTCCCACTGCTGCTGCTGCTGCTGTGGTTGCAGGTACGACAGGCATCAAGACAAGGTGTGCTTACTGGCCAGCGGGGCAGTGGCACATGCAGCACTCAAGCAGCAGGCCATTGCAAGAGATTAAGCAGAGAGTGGCCCTTGCAGTTGACTGCAGCAGCAAGGACAACAACAGCAGCTTCTAATTCGTGCAACACTGGCTGAGGCTCCTGCCAGGATCAGCAGCAGCAACAGCAGCAGCCTGCGGTAGCTCAGACCGCTTTGTAACAGATCCAGGAGCAATAATCATGCTCGCAGCAGCATCGGCTTTGCAACAATATTGAAGAAACTTCTTAATTGAGCAGACATATGCCCTGCAATGCAATTGCAAAGACTCCGAGTGTTGGCATGGCATGGCAAGCAGTGCTTGTGGGCAGTTGTCTGTAAGGGCCTTGACTTTTATATGTTCAGCGTCAGCAGTAGGCAGCTGCTTGACAATCGTCCATTGGCAGTTACCTGAAGCTGCTGTATAGTGCGCATCTGGACAGTCCCTGGCTGACATTGAACAGAATTGATACGGTTCAGTCAGCCTCAGGCTCTGTTGAAAGCATCTTACTTGCTTACGGGCTGCGCTAGGCGAGTAATGTACAACGCCTTGCTCAAGCATTTACTGCAGCCGCTACTGGCTACCTGGCAGGCATTGCATGCTGCAAGGAGGTTGAAACTGCCAGTTGGCACCAGAACTGAGCTCCGAGCGGTGACGTTAGCCCCGTGCTATGGGCATAATCGACATTGATACTTCGCTTATATCCCTCTGCTGTTGTTACTGATTGTGCTTCGTATGCATATGCCTGCTGTGCAGCGAGTGATATCACTGCACATTGATGTGCAGTGATGTGAGGACGGTGATTGAAGAGCTGCATCCAAATGCTCAGCAGTTCCCCTCATCAGTTATTTGACGTTTGCAATGCGGTATTAGGAGGACAAATGCTGCAAGAATAGGACACATAGCCTCTCACGGGTTCCACTGGGTTATGCCGCGCACGTTTCCCCCATGAAGCGTGCCGCATGGCAGGGAGCCCGGCAACACAAGCGAAGTAGTTTGCAATGGTCATGGTAAAGAGTGAGATGTTTTGAGTGCCACATGTAGTTCTTTGCATAACAACCCTCCCGCCAATGCTTTACTCGTGCAGAGTGTCAGCACTTAGACCTTCAAGCCCTTCATTCAGAGGTAATCAATTGTAGTGCGTGTTTGTTGGTTTCACGATGGCCCCAACCCATCTATATCATCCACTCAACCACCCCGCGCATCTAACCTGCTCACACAGCGTTTGATTCTTCAAGAAAGTGTTTAATTAATGTTGTGAATACAGGCTATGATGGACACGGTGCCCTTGTGCGACAACACAGGCTACAAGTCAACCTCGGTTGGGCATTGAGGATAATGCTGACCGATAACAGAGGCTAGGACGCAGCAAATACGGCGAAGAACTGTACATGGTCCTTATGAGTACACCTGCAAGGTAAGCGATAGCAGCTAGGTGTTGTTCACTGCCAGTGGATGGCATGACTGCCCAACGACAGCAACAGCAACAACAGCAACGACTGTTGTACAACTATTGACGAGGCAGCACCACAGCAACTTGCTACCTGAAGTAGACTGAATCATTTCAGTATGCACTGTGTAGCAACAGCCATGGCAATCGCAAGCCTTGCGAGCAGTGACTCTTCAGGAATACATAACAACACAGGCTACTTGACGCGTTTGGTAGGGTTCCGTCCGGTTCCTTTCACCTGCTCTCTGCTGTTGACAACACAGGCTCCTGGCCAATCAATGCCCTGAACTGATGACAACACGGGCTACAGGTCAACCAATGCCCCAAACTGCTGACAATACAACAACCTACCAACAACCTACTGACAGGGCGCTCTGACAAGACCAAAGCACAAAGCACTGCAAGCCGCACAGACTGACTCCTGCAGAGAATGACAACAGGAAACTCACCTACAACTGCAGCAAGGACTGGACAGCAAGGACTGGAGTGAAGGCTTGAAGTAAGGATGCAAGGTTTAGATGGATTGAAGGAGTGCGACCAGGATTGTATCCATATGCTGGAGTGATGTGATGTGGGGCTCAGGGTGGGAAGTGTTTCATCTACAGTTGCAGCAAGGACAACACAGGAGCTGTGCAAGCCACAAGGAGTCTCTACTGCAGGTGATGACACGATAGCACATGGACCTCAAGCTGCAGCAT